>CATIWQ010771162.1:0-58019 GCA_949673415.1 Euphorbia schlechtendalii | reverse complement strand
AAAATATTATTTAAATATAATATGGTGAATTTATTTACACAATAAATTAAATAAATAAAGTAAATACTTAATTTAAAACTAAGTAAAAATTTTATATAGATATTATAAAAGAAATATAATATAAATGTGTATCAAATAAGTATTGTAGTTGAGTGGTAGACATAATAGATAATAAGCTGAAGGTCTTGAGTTCGATTCCTGACTATTGCAAAAAATTTAAAAAAATCATTTTTAACAAGTATAAGTGAACCGACCGGTTGGAGCAACCGGTTTCCGGTTCAACCGGGTCCGAATGGCCGGTTCAACCGGTCAACGTCCGGTCTTTGACCAGACGTTGAACCAGGTAAAAACCGATCTGACTAGTGACCGGTTCCGGTCAGATCCGGTCCGATCGGCCGGTCCGGTCCGATTTTCAAAACCATGGTAAGAGGCTTACAAATTCATTTAATTCATTACACGAAGCAAATGTCATAATATAGTTTGTAATGTGTGGAACATCTTGATTAATATTCCAAATAGATGATAAACTAAATTGACACTTCTTAAAACGTAAATTAATTTGTCGAACAAAATTTATTTTGAAGAAGTCTATTTCTACTTACGAAGACTAGAAAAATAGACAAGACACTCTACGGAATAATATCAACAAACAAACACTAACTTTTTTAAAAAAAAAAAAGAATAAGAGGAAAATAGAAATTTTGAATTATATGACCATGCTCATGCTTTAAAAATATCAAAACGAATCAGATTCTAATTTCCAAATTTTATTAAATGTTAAATCACTTTTTTTTATTCAGATGAAATTAGATGGTAAAAGAAATGTAGGAAATAGCTGAAAAGACACTATCTACAAGACTACAATTACTCTAACTTCGAGTAATGGTATAAATTTGGTTGTTGGGTAAATGGACGATCCGAGTCCACAGGAAAAAGATACAGAAGAACAAATGATGATGGCACTTAGTTTTGCATGCAATTTCATCTTAAAGGTAAGTGTTTCAATTATTTAATTACTACGGAGTGTTTGCATTTACATGAGTTTCCTACTAAGACTCGTTTGGTTTAGCTGTTGTAGTTTACTATTAGGGATGTTGATATTTTAGTGATTTTGAAGTAGTTAAAATAATCGTAACCAAATATTTAATGTCGCTTTTAAAGTTGAAAAGACAAAAGATACGTGTTTGACAAATTCTCCAATACCCACTTCGCGTCTACTTTTTAAGGGTTTTTGAATGAGTTTGGAGGTATGGGAAATGAAATCTTTTGCTTGGAAGTTGCATGAATAAGGGGAGAGCGTGACAGAATTTGTATGTGGATGGTAACTCATTACCATCAAATACCATGTTTTTCGTTGTAAAATGCTTTCATAAGTTCCCAAACTTGTCCCTGAATTTTAAAAATGTCACGATAGTTTCATCAACTTTGCAACAATGTATCGGTTCACCCTAACTCATGTGTCTTTTTTTTTATTAAAGAGAAATAAAATAATAAAAATGATATATCTGAAAAATCAAACTAAGACAAAGCTCATAAGTGGGACAAGTTGAAGGAATTGATGATCATGAAACATTTTTTATCCGATCAAAGACACGACTGTGCATTCCTAAATCCGACTCACAATCCAATTATTTTATATTTAAATTATTTCATTATACTAAATAGAAAAAGTAGACAAAATACATCTAAATTACACATATAATTTGCATTAAATTATATTCTTTAATATGTAGTAAGATTTGTGTATTGAAATACAACAAATATTATATGACAAAATAATAAAATCCAAAATATTTCCTAAATTTAATGATAAATAAATTATTATTATTATTATTCATCATTCTCGGAATTCATGTAAAAATCAAATCCGATCCATAAAATTGAAATTGATTACTTGAAACTTTGTAAAAAAATGAGTGTTCCAAACCCGCGATACACTGAAACGGGCTTGCAGACCCGTGAACCAGTCAACATATAAAACATTTAGGCCTTGTTTGTTTTATGGTATGATATGTTTCTAATTTAAATTCACTTGTTTGATTACATGTTTAAATTCATGGTATAATTTTTTCATGCTTTCAAGAACCATAAAAATAGAATTACGGATTTAATGATTTTCTTTTTAATCAAAATAAATTTTAAAATATATCATACTACCTATCAAACCACAAAACTTTAAAAGAATTATACCGTATGACACCGTATCGGACGGTACTTTGATACGATCAAAACAAAGTCTTCAGAATTAACCCACGAAGTAAGGTGTAAGGGTGGACTCGCGGCGGGAGAAGAAGAAGAAGAAGAAAAGAGTGGTGTAACTGAGCTATAGTTATATGGCGGCCTTTTCATAGTCACTGCCTAATCAAAAGATTCTCCATGTTTTATCACATATCATGTTCAAATTCTCACGCTTTCTTCCTTACCACACTCTTCTTTGTTAACTGCCCATTTTCATATTCAGACTTTCAACATTTTGTATTCCTTCTTTCATTTTCCACTCCTCTCCGCTTCAACACAAATGGCTTCCCTCTCCCAATCATCCGCCATTCAGGTACTTTCTTCGCTTCTACTATCCCTCTAGTTTGTTTTCGCTTTCGTAGCTTCTCCGTTTGAGGGAATCGGGATTTTTTTTAGTTTTTTGAATTTGGGGGTTTTTTATTAGGGCGCGAAAGTTCTTATGGTTGGAGCCGGTGGAATTGGTTGCGAACTACTCAAGACACTTGCTCTCTCTGGGTTTCAGGATATTCACATAGTGAGTATCTCAATGTTTTTCAATCATTTGCTTCATGTGATTTTTTTGGCGCTATTTTTTTTTTGTTTTTTAGATTTCTGTAATTTTACTTTACCTGTTTTGAGGGTTTAGATGATGCATTAATTGTTTGTTGTCTCATTTCTCTTATATGGAGTTCCTAGTTTCACTTGGAGTTTGAGATTTTTCTTAGTTTTTCATGAAGTGTTTCAATTGTATAAAGGCGTTTCAGTAGCAAGTAGGTCGTGAAAAATATCAACACGGATAAGCAGTCATGGAATTCTTATTTCTTGTTTGTATGAGTTTTCTAGAAGTTTATTATGTCTCTCTAGATAGATTTCACTTTAGGATACTAGGCCTTGTTTTATATGAATTTATTTATTTGTGTGTATCTCTGTAGATTGACTTGGACTCAATAGAAGTCAGTAACCTAAACAGACAATTTTTATTTCGGCAATCACATGTTGGACAATCTAAGGCTAAAGTAAGTATTTCGACAGACTATCGTTGGTACGTAGTGTGTATATATATAGGTTGTATTGTAATTGTTAATATTTTCTATTTTAATCAGGTTGCTTGCGATGCTGTTTTAAGATTCAAACCTCACATTAGCATCACACCATACCATGCTAATGTGAAGGATTCTAACTTCAATGTGGATTTTTTCAAGCAATTTAATGTTGTTCTGAACGGTCTTGACAATTTGGATGCAAGGAGGCATGTGAACCGCCTTTGTTTGGCAGCTGAAGTCCCGTTGATTGAAAGTGGGACAACTGGGTTTCTTGGACAGGTGATGTTTTGTTGTTATAGTTCTATTGTGTAATTTTTAAGTGTGACATCTGGGTTTCTTGTGCCATTTGTGCTTTTATTGCATAATTGGCTTATATACAAAATTTGTGCCTTCTTTTTTTGTTTTTCTGAATAACTGAAATTCAGTCAAGTGGATTTGAAATAAGTGTAGAAAGTTAAGTCAAGTGGATTTGAATCCATCTGCTTTTCAAAATATTTTCCAGTGAAGATTAATTTAGACTGTAAATAGGTTGTCAATATTTGGAAATTTGGAGTGCATGTGAATCAGTGAATGGACCTTCCATCAGCTGTGAAATTGATTCTGTTTGTTGCAAGCTATTTGATGAAACTAATTTAAATCTTTTGTAATTTCTGCAAATGACGAAAATACACATTGAAGCACTCACACTTATCACAAGATGTCTATTTTTTCAAATTGACAGTCTTTATTTGTTTTGTAATTCTGATACTGATTGTGGAATTTTTTTCCCTCGAATACTGCTTGGTAAGCAGGTGACTGTGCATGTTAAGGGAAAGACAGAGTGCTACGAGTGTCAACCTAAACCTGCCCCTAAGACTTATCCTGTCTGTACAATTACAAGTACTCCAACAATGGTACTTGATATTCAGGGTTCTGTTATTGTTTTTTTTTTTTTTTTTTGGTTTTGCTGTCCCGATTGGTCTCAACATAAGTTTTCTGTTTAGAAGCTTTATAGCTTTCAGCAATATTTTCACTTACGAAGAATTTTTTCAAAATGAGAAGCAACATGGACTTATGAATTGTGATCCAGGGCTTTAAGAAGCTTTATATTTGTTTATGTTGTTAACTCAATAGATTTAGAGAACTAATAGTTGCCTTTCTGATATCTCTTTTATGTAGAGTTCAGATGATCAATTTGTTAGAAAATGTTCTGTCATATGATTACACAAATTGACTGTGCTCTTTGTTTTCTAGTTTACTTAGTACTTGTAAACATTTTTTAACTGCAGTTTGTTCACTGTATTGTCTGGGCAAAAGACTTGCTTTTTGCCAAATTTTTTGGAGACAAGAGTCAGGGAAATGATTTGAATGTACGGTCTAGTGATGCTTCTAAATCGTCAAAACATGCAGAAGATGTATTTGAAAGAAGAGAAAATGAAGACATTGAGCAATATGGAAGGAGGATTTATGATCACGTGTTTGGTTATAACATAGAAATTGCATTGTCTAATGAAGAGACTTGGAAAAACCGCATTAGGCCAAGGCCTATATTCTGTAAGGATGCACTCCCTGAAAAACTTCAACAAAATGGAAAATTCGATAAAAGCGGTGCTAATAATGATCCTTCATCACTTTCTGCCATGGCATCTCTGGGCTTGAAGAATCCACAAGACGTATGGAGCCTTGCAGAGAATTCAAGAGTTTTCCTTGAGGCCATGAAATTATTTTTTCTGAGCAGAGAAAAGGTTTGGTTTTCTTATTTTGAACAAAATAAGTGACATCTATTTTATTATTTTGACTTGGAATATTACTTCTTATTGTTTCTGAATGCTTACAGGAGATTGGGAACCTAAGTTTTGACAAAGATGATCAGTTAGCAGTAGAATTTGTCACTGCTGCTGCAAATATTCGAGCTACATCATTTGGGATTCCTTTGCATAGCCTTTTTGAGGCGAAAGGTATTGCTGGAAATATTGTGCATGCTGTTGCAACAACTAATGCTATTATAGCTGGTTTAATTGTCATTGAAACAATCAAGGTGCTGGAGAAGGATACAGATAATTACAGGTGTTGCTACTTTTTTCTTTTTTTGCATTTTCTTCCCTATGTGGATCTTGTTTCCCCTTTTCGAGTTTGTATTTGGGGTATTTATCCATATTTATATGAATGATTCTTAAAAAGATTGATGATTGATATGTATGCTTGGGGCTAGATTTTATACTTTGTTCCAACTTAATTTGTTCAACCTATACCTGCTCTCAAATTTAGTTACTTCTGAAATGAAGTTCAGGAAATGTTTGTGGGTAGATTACATATATGCTTCTCTCTCTTACTTTATTTTGATAATGGATAATCATTCATTGTTTAAGTCATAGTTTGGAATGAATGATTTCCACAAAATTGATGGAATTATTATATTATTCCATATTTTCTCACTTGGAATGACCTAAAAAATGGGAATTGTAATTCAATGAAATGGAATTCACTATGCCTTCACCAAATTCCATCAAATTAGGTGGAATTCGCAAATCTGCATTTTGAAAGAGCAATTTTTATTAAATTTGATTCAATCCCATACTTTATAATATGCATACGGTTATAACAATCTTTGAATATATGAGGAAATGGCTTCTATGCAAGATTCATTTCCATATGAATTTCATATTTTGAATTTATATATTCTAAGCAAAGCATACTTCTTGTATACAAGGCTAGTGATGACTAGTTTCTAACAATGATGATATGAATTAAAAAATATTACCTACTATTTTTCCAGTTTGTTTGTTTTGATTCTAACTTAATGCATTCATTTCAGGATGACATATTGTTTAGAACATCCATCAAGAAAGACAATTATTATGCCAGTGGTACCCTTTGAGCCTAACAAGTCGTGTTGTGTTTGCTCTGAGGTATAATTTCCATAACAATTCCATTCTGGACTTCTTCATATGTTTTTGCTCATTGGATTTGCTGTTTCATGGCTAATATCAGTCACCGCTGTCGCTGGAGATAAATACTCGCCGCTCAAAGTTGCGGGATTTTGTTGAAACGATAGTTAAGGCAAAGCTTGGAATGAACTCGCCACTGATTATGAATGGATCAACTCTTCTCTTTGAAGTCGGTGATGATCTTGATGAAGACATGGTCGCAAATTACAATAATAACCTTGAAAAGGTATATTTTCCACTTGGAAATCTGAATTTAGTTTTGCATTAATGCAAGTCACATGGATTTTTTTTAAGTTATTCTCTTAATCTTTCGTTATTCCCTATCAGGTGCTATCGGAGCTTCCTTCTTCGGTTACTGGCGGCGCAATGCTTACTGTAGAAGATCTTCAACAAGAGTTCATTTGCAATATTCATATCAAGCACAGGTTTGTGTTTAGTTTCAGTTGTTCATGCAATGTTTGAGAATGCAGTCATTAAGTAATCCAAATGATTATGTTTGATATAATTACAACAAAAATGATAATTGAGTCAAATAGGATGTGTCATTTAGGTTATTTGTAAATCATATTGTCTTGCCAAAAAGTGATAAGTTGTAGTTTTAGCAGTACTACTTAAATATTTTAACAGAAAATTAACAAGAAATAAATCCCCAAAATGTTAGGAATTTGCAGAATATAGTGTGAACAATATTGTTTAGTGTGTGTGTGTATATATATATATATATATAGTTGTTTGGCTTCGGGAAAGTGTTCTCTAAATTTGGATCCCAAATTCAGAGAACATTTACATCAGTCTTGGCCACGGGATTGTGAAAATCTATGGATCAGATCTAACGGTTCTCTTTTGTGAGCCTATTGTCAAAATTAAATCCGATCCCTTGATTTTCAATCCAGTAACCAGAACTGATGTAAATGTTCACTGAATTATATGCCTTTTTTCCGACTCCACATTCTGGGTTTCGGTTTTTCCGGTTTCCAGATTCATTTATCATTTCAAAACCGAATCGCAACTAAATACATTCTCACATAACAGAGAAGATTTCGACGAGGAGAAGGGACCTGATGGAATGGTTCTGTCTGGATCAGAGATTTCTATAAAGAAGAGAAAGCAATCAGTAATTTCATCAGATACCGTCATTTTCAACACAACCAGTGACAGTAAAGTTCAAAAGCACGACGAAGATGACGATGAAGATGTCGTCATGATCGCTAATTCGGATACATCGGGTGGTAAGAAGCTGAGGTTGCAATAGTTTTTTTCTTTTTTTTTTTTGCTTTTAACAGTTTAGGGCTTTTTACATCCTGATTTTACACCGTTAGGGAGAAATGTTGATTTTTTTGGTGCTCCTAATATTAGGTTGGGTAGATAAATACTAGGTTTACCAGTTGAGCAACAACGTGCACTCTTCGTGGAATTTTGTAACCTTTATTCGAGAATTTGTTGGAAAATATATGCGAAGTATTCCATTTCAAAAAGTATTCGAAATTTCTGGTGTTGGGTTGGGAGTTTTTGTGTGTTTACGATAGGATTTACGTATTGCTTTTACTTGTATAGAGTAGAAAGTCGATTTACGCGTAATTACTAAAAAAGTTAGCTAATGTACCTTGCCAATCAACTGCTTCTACTCCCATTCCTCTATTAACATCGTACCGAAGTTGAAGTTTTTTGAATAAAAATCCGACAGAAATATTTTGCAAGGATGCCATATTTTCATCGAGACGCGAGTAAATGATCAATGCAAGCATAATTAGTTAAAAGAATATTGTAAATGAAAGACTTGCAATTTCGAACCATAAAAATGAATATGGCGTACTTTTTAAGAAGATCGTTTTGAAGGGTGTTCATGTTGAAGGAGATGAGAACTCCAGAATTTTCCATTTCTGGAGAAAATAATAAATAAGAAAGGAAAATAAGATGAAGAAAATAGCTACTTTGTAATCTTTTTTTTAACAATATTACACCTTATAACGTATTTATAAAAGAACTCATAAGTAATCTTTAAAAGCTGCTTATTTTAAGTTGTTTATAAGTTAAAATAACTTACAGAAGAGATCAACAAAAATTTATATGCAAATAACTTCTGCAGGTCTGCAAATCTGATCTACCTATCCATCCCATTTCATAATTCTTAACCATATAATTAACACAATACATTACAACAACAACAACAAAATCATTAAAAAAATAGAACAAATAGAGAAGAAACTTAAGAATAAAAACACTTCCACGTAAGATGCAATCCTACAATTTAAATTTTGAATTAATGTTTAATAATATCCACCTTGAATTGATTCTTTTTTTTTATAAGGCTAATCACTTGATTCTATCTTCCATTAACCTCCTCAAATTGCGAAAACACCGCAGTTCCCGAATGGTCATCGATGGCCCGAAACTGAGCCGGACCGTCCATCTGTTCAAGAACGGAAACAGGACGGTTATCCGTAACAGGAGTAACCGCAACGACAGCTGGCGAAGCGGCGGGTTTCGTTTCGTCTTCGGGATTTGCCTGAGTAAACGTTTCCTGAAGTTGCAACGCGTACTCCAAATTCCACAGAACATCTCCCATCGACGGCCGGTCAACTCCGTGCTCCGCCAGGCATTTCTCGGCCGCTTCCGCGAACTTCTTCATCGACTCGGGATTTATCGAGCCTACAAGTAAAGGATCAATGATCTTCTCTAGCAACCCTTTCCTTTTCCACTGCATAGCCCACTCGGCCAAGTTCACCTGCTCTCTCGGGAGCTGCGGGTTTATCGCGGGCCTCGCGCACAACACCTCGAGCAAAACAACCCCGAAAGAGTACACGTCGGACTTATCGGTGAGTTGTTGCCTTCTAAAGTATTCTGGATCCAGGTACCCGAAACTCCCTTTGACCGCCGTACTAACATGACCCTGACCCATCGCCACATCTTTCGACAACCCAAAGTCCGCGACTTTAGCGACGAATGCGTCGTCGAGCAAAATATTCGTCGTCTTAACGTCCCGGTGAATGATCCCTTGGGCGGTCCCCGTGTGCAAGTAATGAAGCCCGCGAGCCGCCCCGATGCTAATCTCGAGCCTTTGTTTCCACGTCAACGACGGCAAATTTTTTCCATACAGATGGTCCCTGAACGGGCCGTTCGACATGTACTCGTACACTAGGATCATCTCGTCGTTCTCGTCGCAATAGCCTATTAGCGACACCAAGTGCCTGTGCCTGAGCTTGGAGAGCATCTGGATCTCGGTTTGGAACTCGGTGATGCCTTGCTCGGATTGCGGGTTCCCTCTCTTGACCGCGACTTGGGTCCCGTCATCGATGTCGCCGAGATAGACATTGCCAAACCCGCCCACCCCAATAATCATGGCCTTGTCGAAATTTTTCGTGGCGTCTTGCAGCTCCGCAAACGAGAAATACCGCCCGAGGCCCAAGGTCGAGGAGTACGTGTTCGTTTTCCCCATCGAGTTCTTGCTCGACATGAAACTCGAGTCCCCGGCGTGGATGGGGAGCAACCATGACGAGAAACTATTCCGCTTTTGCCAATCCTGAGGCCTTTTGTGCCACTTGATAACCATAGCCCCAAGCCCTACGAAGGCGCCGAACATCATCGCGAACCCTACTGCCGCTACCGTCCCCTTCGTCCCCATTGCCGACTTCCCGTCAACCCCGAATTCCCCGTCCAAGCTATCGACCGAGTTGCTCATCTTCAACACCTCGAGCCCGTTCAGAATCGCGTTGGTGGACCCTGTTTCCTCGTTCATGGGGCTCACCTGGACCTGGAGCCCGCCGTTCATCAGCGTCGCGTTCACCACCACGTCTTTGTAATAAGGAGACGCCAGCTCGTTGGTGATGGAAGATAGATCGAGGCCCGAGATTGCCATTTTCCCGTTGATGTACACGTTGAAGTAGAGATCGTTGAGCGATTTGCTCACGATGTCGCAAAAGTGTAGCCTGATTAAGTAGCTGAAAGCCGAATCGATGTCGAATTTCCACGTTATGTTGAAATTCGGCTGTTGCGTCTTGGAATCCGCCATTTGCTCGGCCGATGCATAAACCGTGGCGGGCGCGATGAGAGGTGAGATCCCTTCCCCGTATTTGATCGAGCCGGGAGAGATCGATTTCGCCTCGGCTAAAGCCGGATCTTTTAAAAACATTTTGTCATTTATCCAAGTTCGGGAAAGGGTATCGTTTTTTGAAGTGATTTCGGGTCCTCCAACGTTGAGCCGGTAAACGGTTTGGAACCCATAGTTTGACAAACCCGAAAAACTCGAAACAGGGGAAAGGCCCGTGGCTTGGTCGGCGATCAAAACATCGGGGGCCGAAACAAGCTCAATTGCATTGATGAAAGCAGCGGAATCCTTCATAGGCTCAAAAATGATCGAGATTTTAGGGTCCGTCATGTTGACAAGATACTCCTTGATGAAAGGATCGGTTTGATTATTCGCGTTGAAGTTGTGAAGGAGAACATACTTATCGGTCCTAACCGAAAAAGTGGCTGTCTGAAGATTAAACTTGGGGTTCTTGAGAGGAAAGAAATGAAGCCGAATCCAATGAAAACCCGGGCTTTGAAGCTCGAAAGCATAGGTAGCTTTATGAACGAAAATTCGAGCCGATTGATACAAAGGAGAAGAGACATTTACGGAAATATCCGAAACTAAGATGTTATCTTCGGTTTGAAGGAACGACTTGGCCTCGTCGTCGGTTTTAAAAACCCGACCATCGGGAATCGAAGAACGTTTTGTTGAGCCACAGCTGATCAAGAACTGATCGGTTGGAGAAAAGGAAGAATTGTTAGTAGCGGCAGAAGAAAAAGAAGAACAAAAACCGAAAACGAAAAACAGAACCAGGAGGGTAGCCATTGAAGAAGGCGAAGATAGAAAAAACCGAAAAATATGAAAATGATTGTTGTGTTTATTTTCTATCTCCATCCCTCCTGGAGAGAATTACAAAGGAGGGATCTTTTCAATGGATTTTCTCTATAATTGGGATTTAAAATTTGGTTAGTTATATTTGGTTAATGTTTTGAATATAAGAAAGACCGCATTAGGATTTGAGAGGTTGTGTTTCCTTGTTAAATGCCATTGTTTAAGGATGTTTGTAAGAGATTTTTGCTCATTCTATTTTTGGTTGCTATTAACAGAATTAACTGTCTTCGTTTGGGTTTGTTTACATGTTGAAATGGTCAACACCATTGATTTTTAACTATTGATTTGTTATTGATTCTAATTAATTGTCAACTTAAAACTGTAAATCAATAACTAGTCATTTAGTTTCTTTTGTTTTTCTAACATGGGATCTGGAATAAAGAAACAATTTTAAAGAACTTTTGGATTATGTTTTAAATTCAAATTTTCTTTCACCTATTGAAATTGCATATTTGAAATTTGTTCCTTAAAGATTATATAAATTGATAAATAATGGCGACAAATTCAAAACAAAGAATATGAATAAAGCTATAATTTTATTAAAGCCTACAAAAATATTCAAACATGAACAACTAATGGATCCAAAGCTTCAAAGTTTCTAATACTTTTCTTATTGGACTGCAAAAAAAAAGTTGGAGAAATTTTACAGCAATCAATGTTGAGTCAAATCCTCAATGCCATTCCAGTGCATCTATTACTTGTTTGTGAAGCTGCTTGTCCCCTGCTGCCACCACATTGTAACCTGGACCAATCGAATTACGACAACTCAATCACCCAGTTCATGATTCTTATCATCGATCACATATCAACTGAAATATACGAAAACCTACTTGTGGCAGGAGAATTCGGAGAAGCATCCCAGAAAAGATGATCGCCTTTCCAATCGGTTATAATACCCCCGGCACCATCTATCACCGGCACAAGGGCAAGGATGTCATATGGCTGGTGATCGAAAAAAATAATCAGTTAATTACAACATTATTGGTAAGCTAGGCCCTGTTCTCTTGTATTACAAACCAGTTTAGTTCAGTTCAGTTTAGCTACGCGTAGTTACAAATTTACATTGAAATAAGTTCAATTCAGTTCAGTCCACTTCAGTTCATTTCAATTCAATCCAATATAATTCAGTTCAGTCCACTTCAATTTAGTTCATTTCAGTTCAATTCAGTTCAATTTAACTCAGTTTAGATGACTTTGCGAGTTGTCCTGTGACTACTAATACAAGTAAACAGTAATGTATAACAAGATTAACTGAAAGTTACATGGGCTGATCAATCACCACTACAACTGAAAAGAAGCATACCTTAAGGCCCGACTCGATGACAAGATCCACATATCCAGAAGCTAGAAGTGCATAGGCATAGCAGTCGCAGCCATAGAGTGGAACTTTGACCTGCTTGAAAACATCGAAAGAGAGTTCTTAAACTTACTAGAATAAATTCTCTTTTACTTTTCCCCAAATGAAACCATTATGTATCTAATTCAACATTGTGACAGATTCTACACCGTCAGCAAATTGTAGTTTGATAAAGGCTTCCTCTTGTTATCCAATGAAAACATTTAAAATACCAAGTTATTCGAGTCGGGAAGTGGAATCCGACCAGCGCTCATAAACTAGAGCTGTAAAAATGACCATCTAAATATAGTGATGATTTGTTCTGATATGAACTGCAACAGAGAGATAAAGAGGAAAACAGGACAGGTATTATTTTGTTTTAAGAGTTTTTGAGTCTTATCAAGTAAAAGAAGAGCAGCAATCAGTAAGGCCATACTTTCATTGTGATTTAGGTTACCCTTTTATTTCTTATTCATCATGCCTTTGATCCAACAACACACTTGTAAAAGAGCAGGAGCTATTCTGGAATTATACTAACCTTACTTCTAACACGGGCAAATGCCTCTTCAGCATCCCCACTAAATAGATGCGGACTTGTGGTGTACCTATCCAAATGAAGGAAACAGAGAAAATGAATCAGTAATAGATCAAAATAGGTAGCACAGCTTCAATAAATTTGACAGTTTTGACTGGCAAAAGTTCTATTTATCTCGTTACGACTTTTTTCTTCTGAATAAACAAAACACGACAAACATACATATATGCGTGTGACAATTTTGCACAACTTCGCGTGGACAACTGTTCTCCATTTAGTGTAGTTCTCCTTCCTTTTATCCCAATCCATCTTTCTTTGAGTATAGGCTGATCAATTATGCCAAGAATCTGCAAAGAAATACTCGTTCAAAAAGAAACTAGAAAATCCTATAGAACTTCGAGTTTAGATGCTTAAATAGTAGATGCTTCATCAAGAGTGAAAAAGGTCATATCCTCTACTAATCAATTCCTTCATCTACTATAGGATATTTCAAAGATGACATTATATTAATATTAATGCTACCCTTTGTTTTGGCATTAGTGAGAAAAAAAGCAAAAGGTTAGAAGCATCAAAATTATGTTCTTACTCTACAACTGCAGTAATAGGCTTATTTACAATAAAAACTAACCATTTTCTTCTTTTTTTCCGGTGGACACAAAAAATGGTTACTCAATGGAAACTCACAAACTAGAATCAAGCTACTCTTACCGGTTGACCTCTATGAAGCAGAGCAATAAGTGTACCAAACACGGGTTTCCCTGAACAATTTAGCTACCAAATTACTTCTTAAAAATAAAAAACTCAATGGATATATTATAAGAAACGGAAGGAAGCATACCGGTAATAAAACTCTTTGTTCCATCTATTGGATCTAAAACCCAAACATAATCTGAGAACTTTTCTTTACACCTCCAGCCATTCTCCTCACCATAACTACAACCAAAACTCTTCCAGAATCACAATTTAAATAAACCAGCCATCAGTTGATCAAGTGTATTATAAAGAAAGCTCAACCAACTGTACATTTGGCCTAAAAAATGAAAATAAAATATGGATATAATCTGATCGCCTTCTTTTACTAAGCAACAGAAGCAGTATAAGAGACGCAGAAAATACTTTACATGTAACTCACATTGCATGGGAAGGAAAATTTTCCAATATAATTGAAACCATAGATTCCTCAGCTTCTCTATCTGCAATTGTTACGGGACCTAATGTGCAATATTAATAACACAAGTCTCAGAACTAACCGATGCAACAAGTTACATAAGTCAGCCCTAATTCATATGAACTAAGGTGAGACAAGTAAAACAAATAAGCCTATGATGACTGAAGAAACTGAAATGTTTACAAAGCAGATTTTGAGCTAAACTATTGAAATGGATTTGAATTGGTAAAAGAAAACTTTATATTGGAAATAATAATATATGAAACAACAAAAATTATCAGAATTCTGTTCTTAGACGTTGATTATCATCCTATAAACACACATTTGATCACTAATTATCTTTGTTCAGGAATTCATAGCAGCACTCACGGTTGGCCTGGATATTATACTGCATTGAACATGAAAATTATTAATGATAGAACACATGAAAGCTCAACTTTATCACAATAACAGTACGCACGGAAAGAAATTCTCTACATAAAAACTGCAAATTGATCTGGAAATACAATCAATTAAGCTCTTTCAACAAATGGAACAGAAGAATAATGCAATCAGTACACAATTATACATACTCAAGTCATCCTTATCGAGAATTTCGAATTTCTTCCGGAAGTACTTGCGAATGACATGACCGGAGGCATCGGCGAGCTTGTTGGCAACTTCGGTGAAGCAATCAAGGTCGGTATCAGTTGGAGCAGCTTGAAGAGTATCGGAGTGATCAGAGAGTTTGGAGTTTAAGATCATAGTCGAAGTAAATTTAGAATAGGTTTTGAGAGGGACAAAAGACTGACGCCTGAAGGAGACGAATGAAAGACTAGAAGCGGCCGCGGGAGAGGCGGAGATTAGAGGGAATTGGAGGGAAGAAGAATCTGAGAGAGAGTTGGAAGATAAAGGGAGGAAATAGGATTGAGATTGAGTAGGCATTTGCAGATGCGAAGGGGAAGACATTAGCGGCGCCTGACAGAATACAAACAGCTGCTGAGCTGAGTTGAAGAGGCGATTTCCGGTAGCCTCCGATGATACACTTTTATGTGGTCTAATTACAATTTACACCCCTAATATTTTTCATAATTGCACTTTGTTTCATCTATGATTATAAATAACAGTGTTTTAAAAAGCGTTAGGCGTTAGTTGAGCGATCGAAATTTTTAAAGGTCCAGGCGGGGATTAATCGGGGTTCAGGCGGGACTTAAGCGTTAGTCAGCGGGATTAGACGCAAGGCGCATCAGGTGGTGATTCTCAAAATAGCGCTTAGACGAGGATTTTTAAAACGGTGATAAATTATAAATGGTAGAAAGACCTTTATGAACTTTGTGTTATAATCGGTTTATTCATTTGGTCCATGGGTAATACATGTTACTTATTTAATCATTCTGCTATATAAATTGTTGCCTTTAACTTTGTGTGATGCTATTCTTATCCGTTTGATCCTTGTGCTATGCAAATATTTAACTTTTTGGGCCCTACGTGGTAAAATCTATTTTAGCAAAATCAGTGCTTAAAAAAGTGATAGATGCTAGTCGAGCGGTCAAAGCTTTTAAAAGTCTAGGCGGAGATTAATCGAATCCTAGGAGGAACTTAGGCGCAGTCGGGCGACGAACCCCAAAATAACGCCTAGGAGAGAATTTTTAAAATAGTGAGCAACGTAATATGTACTAAAATGACCAAAAAGGTAAGAAATTGAATAATACAAGGTGCAATTGGATAACATCTATAACATAAGGATCAAATTATATATAGAAAAATTTAGCTATAATGTTAAATAACTAGGGAAAAATTATAACACATTTTCTAATTATTAAATCTTTGTTACAAAAATTTAGTTATAGCTATTAACAACCTAACAGAGCCAAACCAAAATATCTTGTTAGCAATATCTAATCAGTGTTCAATTGATTGAAATGATTTATTGTGGTTTGGTTTCATCTATTGATATATCTCAATATATTCGAAATCAAACATAATAGTTTCAAAAGTATAATTAGTAGGTAAAATTCCAGCATTACCGAGGATCGAGACAAGTTGCCCTTGGGAACAATTTTAAAATTTTCAAAGTTCGAATACCAATCATGTATGCAACATAACTTCAATAGAGAGAATGTCTATGAAAAAGAGGGATGACCTCAAACAGAGACTTATCAAAAGGAAACAAAACAAACATATAAACAAAATCCAACACCATAATTATATTTTGCTTATATCAATTGATGTGAAAATTTAAGGTTCTTTAAACCGTTACAATGTTAATTGAATCAATTCATGAATTCCCTAAGCAAGAAACAATACCCTGTACAAAACAAGAAGTGCATCACTAGTCTTATGATGCAATTTCTACTATAGTACTCGAACCCTTTTTCGGTTTTTCCTGTGAATTTCTTTGCTTTTACTTTTATCTTTACAATTTTACTCGACAAGCTAATCATGTCAAGATTCAAGATAGTATTCAACGATACGCATATACTAATCCAAGCTTCAACCGATTTTCGCAATCCATTTTCCAGTGCAGAGAAGATCAACACCTACAAGTATGCATATAAACTAAGTTAAGTGCTTTCAATTTTCACGATAAACAAAATTAGCATTATAAATCAAAATCTAACTATAAATAAACCAACTTTTATCACATACTTTTGGTCTCAGTTTGAAAAAAGCCAAGCCCAAGCTTGATTAAATCAAAGATGACTCAAAAGCTCGCAAAACAAATACACATACATGAGTTGACTTAATAAAAACTCATGAATTAGCTCACTTATAATTTTAGATATCAAAAATAAAATTCTATAATGTTAATATTATACTCCCTCCATTTCAAAACAACTATCGCTTTAGGACTTTAGAAAAATTCAAAAGAAGTGTCGTTTTTCGAATTTCAATGCACTTTTTTAAACATTTTGTCCATTTTATTCTCATTCAATGCACATTGAAAATGAGAAAAAAATAGTAGGGGTAAATTAGTATTTTTATTGCTTTATTAATGTGATCTTGGTATTAGCAACCAACCTAAAAGTAACAGTTATTTTGAAATGAAGGAAGTAAAATGTAAACTTAATTCTATCTATAGTTTTACAATCTAAAATATCCGAGCATGAGCAGATCATTAGAGTAGACAAAATCATAAAAGGATGCTTACCTCTTAATGGCTAGATAATATCTTCAAGCTTTCAAGGATCTTGTCCAGAAATATCCCTTCTTTTTTACTGATTTGCTCTCTCTCAATGATTTACTACCCTTTGATCCATATGAGAAATGCCTCTTCAAGAAAGGCTTTCCCGAGGCGCTCTTCATGCTTGAACTTGAACCTATTTTCAGACCTTTCCCCTCATGTAAACTACCTTTCATACGATCCAACACAACCGAATCAACAACTAGATCACTGTCCACGACCCGGTTCTTTGATTTTCGATTTTTCGCCTTCAACTCCATTTCGGCCTTGAAAGCTTTCTGAGAGAGTTTACGGGTCTGCTTCTCCCCCATTGTGCAAACAGGACAAGACGGGTCGAATTTGCAAATTTCGGGTGTCAAAATTTCCAGACACTCTGAATGGTAAACATGCCCACAGAACAAAACAGAAACAACAGAGAGCTCATTGCTCATTACAAGTTTCTGGCTACTCCACAAAGATTTCTCAGTCAATGGCTTTGAGCAAACTCCACATGTTTGAGGATCGCTTTTCTCGTGACTGAAGACCATGGAATCCGTGTCCAGTGACCATTTTTCTCTATGAGAAGAAGCCATGAGCTCTGAAAATGCTTGCATAGACCAGCCATCTGAAGAGCCGCCATGGGATCCTTGAGTTGATTCATTGCTCCATGAAGGGACTGAGGATTTCTCTTCCTGTACTGAAAAGCTGCTCGACGAATTAATTTCTGGAACTCGGGTGTCAGATTCATGACCAGAGGATTGATGGGGCCCACTTGGAGTTGCTGAGTTGGCAGGGCGTATCGGAGATGTTATGGATGAAGTTGAAGGAAATGAAGGGGAAATCTTTATGGAAGAAGGATCTGAAACTGTTGGGGATTCTGATGACTCCTTCACCTGAAAAGAGAATAAATAGTAGAGAACTTGTAATATTTGTGTCATTAGAGATCAAATAGATACCCTTCAAAAGATGACCGTCTACCTGTTCCAAATTTGAGTCCATTGACATATTCCTGGAAACGATTTGATCTGCAATACATATAAAAATAATTGCTCAGTCATAAAATGAAAAAAAGGAAACCGGTACTTTGTATCGATTTAAAAAAAGTCGTTCATGGTTATCAACTTATCATTTAATACCTTACAACTACGGAACAATCATACATAGCTTAAAGCTAAAACAGACATTACTAATTAATAAATGGACAAATGGATTCGTTCAAGTTTGAACAGATTGCAATTCAAAAGCTCAAACTTGACCTGTTTACAACATAATCTTTATATATGTCAAACTTGGCTCTTTAATCTTTAATTCTTAATGACAAAGCAGCTATCACATCTTATGTGGATTTCTAGCTAACTCAAGCCAGCTAACGAAATGCCAAGATTTTTCTTAAATTTTCTAACTGAAATCATAACTTTCTGATTCAAAAGGTTGCCTCTCTCTATGTCATATTCATGTTAACTAAAGAGCCCTCAAAACAAATCTTAGATGATATTATCATAGACACAGGGAGATTGTTGTTACTTTCCTAACTGGGAGATTTGAAGGTTCCCTCATACCCTTCCCCCTCCCCCCTCCCCCTCCCCCTCCCCCTCCCCCTCTCAACTCTAAAACCATATTCATATTGGCTGTGTGGGTGACCATATATCCATGGTCCAACATCCCTTCAGCCTTTTCCATGATCATATCACTAGGTTTTATACTTATTAGCATGGTCGGTTTTCTAGTTTACATTAACCCTCTGTTTGGAGCCATATACAAGAAATGGAAAATATCTAGCATTTTAACAAGGATAGAGCAAGAATAGCTAACAAGAAGCATCTCAGTATGGCCTAGGGAAGAGGCCACTTTTCTATTTAGTCAAGTTCATAAAATAGCACAAATGAACCTTGTGCAAGCTATAACAGAAAGCCATCTGGGAAAACTGAATGCAACCAAAGTTCCTCTTAGAGCAAAAGCTTTACATTTGTATTAGATAAGACACTCGGAGACATAACAAAACATTCACCAGGCTAGTAGTATAACCAATGATCAGACAAAAACGAATTTCCAAAAGGTGCTATGCAAACACAATAGGTCATTTGATAAGGCCATGGCTAAAAATCAGAACTTTTGTCATTGTTCCATAATAAAATGGCAAAAAGAAGTTTTAAGCACTCATTGTTCACCGGATTTTCTATGTTATGCAGTGCAAATATCTCCCACTATATTTTACATAACCTCCATCACGTAATTAAACAGCTAATAACAAAAGATTCATGGGTCATGCTGTCGAAAGAGCTTTATACTGATCATCGAATAAATTAGAACATTACACAACACCCCAATCAAAAGATCAGTTCACCAGCACTCTACCTGAAGCAGGAGTCCTCATAAATGCAGCAGTACCTTCAGATGCTGGAGATTTCTGCGACGTGCGCCTCTGATAGCTATCCAATGGGCTACCATCCCCTGATGAGCGAGAGGAATTGTGCTTAATATCAGGCCCCTGAATAGTTCTGTCATTAGAATCTGAATACCAACTCAAAGAGCCCTCCTCCCCTGCTACTCGCCTTCTGTTATCCCGCCTAAAGCTCCATGTTGGTGAATGTCGTAAATTCCTATGCAAGATATCACTACTTGGTCCACTAATAATATTTTTATCCCTAGCAGCAACACAACAAGAACCCCCCATCGCGGTGAGTTACTATTAAATCTAAACTTCTAACTCACATGTTCCAAATAAAAAACACGGCTTAAACTCCATATCACAGAAGAATGGTCACCTCCTGCAATCAAAAGACGTGAAAAAACCCGTCATATTATCAATTATCAACCATCAACCAGGGATTCAATTAATTGAAATTTCAAACAGAAAGAATTGAAAAAGATGCTTCGTCACTGGGAAAGAATAAATTCTAACCGAATAGGTTTTTCTGTTTTTGAAGTTGAATAAGAAAAAAGAAACAAGATAATTTGTCATACCTTAAACATTACTTTGAGCAGAAAATGACTCTAAAAAAGGTCTCAATTTGACTGCTCTCAAAAAAAGAACTCCGCATCGAAACAACACTAAATTTGAGCCCAGGAACGTAATAGAATCTAATTCTTCATAGGAGCAGAAAAGCTTACCTAACTCCGAGAAAATTATGGGCATTAGTCGTCAAATTCAATGCTACAAGAAGAAAAAATAGGGCAAGAAAAATCAAAGTCAAAATTGCTTCATCAACGGTCAATAATGAGCCAACAAAACATTACACAAGGCTGAATTTGAAGATGAACAGAAAAACTGACACTGTTTCACACCAACCCCACCAAAACAAACCACTGGGAAACATATATTTAAATATACAAAAAAATTTAAGCAGCAAAGAAAAAGACAAATTACCCAAAACAAATTAAAAAAATAGGATCAATCCGCTAATTTATAGGTCCCTGAAGATCGATTCCTAATCTAAAACTAGAAAAATCAGAGAACATAAACGAAAACACCGCACATGTCAAATAGATCCGATTTTTTCGCCGAAAAACTGCGCCAGAAGACAATTACCCCAATCAAACACCGAAATTTACCTCGATCAGAGCAATTCAATACAGATATGTTAAATTTTGCAAAGGGGAAATCGAGAAATGGAAAGGAGAAGATAATAATAGAGCTGCGAGAGGCTGCTTGTTTGCAAAATTAGAAATAGAGAGGGAGAGGGAAAAGGGATCGTTTGTAAACGGTTCGTTGACGCCGTGATATTTTCGTTTAGACAGCTTCTGACGGAGTTAGGTGACGTAACCACTAATTCCCTTTTCTTTTACATGTTGCCGCGTGGTACACAAATTCCCCTCCTGTACGCGGTAAAATTTTAAATGTAAATTAAAAAACAATGTGAATTCGTTTTCGGTTCCCTTATTCAGTTATTTAATTATTATTAATTGTTTCAATTATTACTTTTTAAAGCAATTCTTTTTTTTGTTATTGTTGGTTATGTTTTTGTTAAGATTTTTTAATAATTGTAGTTGAATATTTACCGTTGTATCATAAAATACAAACATGCACTAATCTTGAATTCCGCATTACAATATTAAAGATAGCATTAGAATTTCTACACTAATCATTTGCATGAAATCTAAAGACAAGTATGGAGAAATATGAGGGTTATTTATAGGTTAATGAAGTATAACAACGTTGAATTGTAGTTCTTTTAGAGGATTAATTACCTTTGGAAGTTTGGTTTATTGGAGTTTTGTAGAAAGAATTGTAATTGAAGATTTATATTAATTTATAGAAAATAATAAACGAGTGAAGGACTAATTCACTATTTAACGCATCAAAGTTGTATATGGAATTTTATAATAATTAAGGACTCCGAAAAATTTAGAATCACGTGTTTCCTAAACGGTTGGCTATCTCGCACATGCTCAGAAATGGACCTGAATCAACCTCTCCCCCATCTTTACATTCTATTATATCCTCTCACACTTCCTAATCAAGACATCTTGCTTTTTTTTCTTTGAAATAAAAAGAAGTGAATATATGATAATAAAAAAAACAATAGAAATTGACTTCCACTACAAAAGTAATAAAAATGAAAAAGCATTAGAAATCTTCATTGGTACGCAGAGTGGGTAGTAGGCGTTACATATTTCACATTACAAATGAGGGTTTCAATTTATGGGATGCTTGATGGTCAATAATATTTTTTTAATAATTTTTTTCGCTGAATAATTGTTTGAAGTATTTGTTTATGTTTTTTTAATGAATTTTTTTTTTGTTTATAGGTTTTTCAAAAAAAAAAGTATTTGTTTAATTAACTAAACGTTAATTTGAAAGAAAAAGTTAGTTGTAACATCAATGCAAAAACATACAACAAAAGTATGCTTAGCAAAACTTTAAATGCAAAAAGATTACACATGAAAAATCGAATAGAAAATTATTAGAGATCCAGTACAAATTTTATAGATTCATGTTAGAAATTGATTTTTCAAAAAAAATGTTACAAATTTTGTAGAAATCCTTTAGATATTTGTTAGAAATCTATCTCATAAATATTTGTAAAATTTTTAGTAGAAATCTCATAAGTATATGTTTTAGATATTATTAGTGAATCAATATATATGTACATTGAATGATTACAGTTAATTTTATAGACTTCTAGTAAATTTATATTCTACGTGTTCAATATATCTATGCATTGTTTGGCTGATAACACTATGTTAGAATCATAAATGTCCGTTAAATGTTTTAGATGTCAGTAAAAACATGTAAAAATATATGAATATTGAATATTTTATTGTTAATATTTTGTATAGTTTTTGGTTGAATAAAGCACTGTTCTTTTCAACTAAACATCGGTTAAGTTAAGTTAAGTTCAGTTCGGTTCAGCTATATGTAGTTATAAATTTACACTTGAATAAGTTTAGTTAAGTTAAATTCAATTAAGTTAAATTTAATTAAGTTTAGTTCAGATCAGCTTTCAGAGGTTGAAGAGAACATGGCCAAACCTTATTAGATATCTCATAAATATGTTCAAAATATGTATCATTATTATTCGAGTTTCCAATTTGAAATATTCATCCACAAAAGTGTACATCTTTATAACGTTTGTTTGAGATTATCTTGTCAGCTACTCCAAAAACTTTTGGGTGAATACGAAAAAGCAAAAACACTTGTTAATGGATTCTCTTTTGCGGTACTTTGAGATAAATGTGGTGAAAAGAAAAAGTAAATAGAATCGAATTCATTACTTATTTTTTTCAGTATGTCCAAGATCGAAGAACGTCGTACTAAATGTCAAGTCGAATTCATCTCAAATCGAATTCTATCAATTGTCTCCATGTTGATAATCAAATAAAAGTTTGGATAATTAATTTAATATTATTTTATCGATGAGAAATACCATTTAACAAATGGTTTAATTTTTTTACTATTATTTTATTTTAAAATTTAATGAAATATCAAACAGCAATTTATTGTGATTACTTTTAAAAGTATTTTATCTATTTTATCACTTTATCAACATAATATTCTATTTTACATGTCACATAATTTCAGGCTATAACCCATAATCTAATAAAAATGCTCTTACAAATACTCTTAGTTAGACATGTTCGCGGGCCGGGCGGCCCGAGCCCGCTTCAAAAGGCCGGGCTTGGACACTTATTTTTTAAAAAAGCCCGGCCCGAGCCCGAGCCCGTCAAAGCTCGAAGATTTATGGGCCGGGTTTGGTTTTTATATAAATACCCGAGCCAGGCCCGACGAATAATTTTATCTATTTATTATATATTTATACATTAAATTTATGATTATTTTAAGAATATATATTTTATCCTATTAAATTTGTATACTTGATTACCATATATATTACTAAGTATTAGAGATTTTAAGTAACTAAAGCAATTATATTAAAAATTTAAACATATTTTGATTTATTTTATATTTTTTCAATTTAGTTTAAATAAAAAAATTTATAACAAAAAAATACCTACGGGCTTGGGCCGGGCTTGGGAATGATCTTGTAAACCCGGCCCGAGCCCGAAGTTCTAAACTATGGGCTTGGGCCGGGCTTGGGATAGCGATTTTTGTTAAAAGCCCGTCAAGCCCGGCCCGGCCCGCCCAACGAACTGGTCTAACAGAGACGGTGGCTGTTGCAGGGTTCAAGCGACTTCGACGCACCGACGGTAAACGGGAGAAGAAGGCGATAAAAGAATTAGGGTACAGAAGATGGTGGTGAATGGCGGTGGCGACTTTGAGTTGTAAAGGGTAAAAATTTACAGAAAATTGTTCGGAAAAAAGAGGTGCCTAGTGAAAAGAGCTAAAGAACGCTAAAACGAGATGAAGGAGGAGGAGGCGCCGTAGAAAAATTGATCGATTTGAAGAGAGGAAAGTGAGAGGGTTTTTGTGTTAGACGGGAAAGCTGAGAGGAGAATAGAGGAGTATTTGTTTTATGGCTAAATTTAATTGATTGTATTTTATTTCATCCATTTGAAATTTGGGGCTCGAATTCCCACCCCAATTTTAACACTTTTTTCCAACACTTTTATAATTCTAAGAATTGTGTTATTATTGGCAGGTTTTGTCAACATTAACAAATAAATGTTGGCACAAGTCAATTTCCAATATTGAAATGGAAACACTTTAGTGCCAACACTTGGGTTTTTAGTTGGCATAGCCCATATATGGTGTAGTGGGTTAAGTATAGCAAAAGTTATAATCGTTTGAAGTTTTGGATTTTCGTTTTGCTGTTTTCTACTGTTTCTGTGTGTTTTCTGCAGGTCTGGAACCTCGATATCGTTAATGACATAACTTAATGTCGTTAACGATATTGCAATATCATTAACGACATTGCCTAATGTCGTTAATGATATTGCCTTTGGCAGAATGCAGTTTCGCTTTGTTTTACTTCGTTTCGAATCGTTTGAGCCTAGAACGACCCGTTGAGACCCTTCTGAGTTTGGAATTGCATCATTGGGGGTAAAAAACCTCTAAATTGTAATTATTTAGGAGTTTATATGATTTATAAATGTATTATTATGTTGATTAAGGTTTGGAGTAGCAACGGAAACACTTCGGGCCATTCATATCGATATCGCCCTTCACAGGGAAGTCGGTAACAATATGGATGATGTTGTTACCGTTGGTAATCCAAACGATGGCTATGTTATGCATGTTCGGTCTAAATTTATATTTCTAAATGTTATTTTAGGTCACCCACACGAAGGGAACTCAAGTTCCCGGATAACCGACCCAGCAATATAACATGCGGTATTTTCACTAATAAAAATGACCAACATAGTTGAAAATAAAAATGACCAATTTTCATGAAATAAGAACTTTGTTTGACCTGGGTCCTCACTTGAGTCAGTGTGCGGGATCCCCTCCAAACAAGCCACGATCGGAGAAATGCGAACCAAGGGTTGAGCAGGCCTTTTCCAAGTCCTTTTCTATCAAAATTAGAAGATCAGACCATGCATGTAAGATTCATGATGTGAAAAGTGCGTGAGATATTAATTTTATGGTTGCATTCATAAAGGTTAACATGCCATATTGCGAGATAAATAGTATGTTTGTCAACCCACTTGAAACAAATAGGTTAACCGTTAGATAAAATGAAAGCAGGTGAAAATGAAAATCCAACCCTCGGGGTTGGATTTGAGATTTGTATGATGTCTGTGTGACATTGTAACGTGAATGGTATAAATGAGGTGACCGAGTTAGCCGTGTGGTAATAGGTTAATAGTTTGAGATTTCGTACTGTGACTAGATCTCATGAAAAGGTTCAATTAATTTCGGGTAAGCAGTGCAACATACCTTGATGAAATTAAAATAAAATGAAAATAACTACAGTATATGAATGATTTGGTTATTTTGCCCAATTAAGGCGAAGTTTCGGATGCCGGTGTGGTCATCACTTTTTTAAGGGTATGTAGTGATGTATGAATTATTGCCCTGTGTGGGCAGATTGTTCGGGTGAGTAAAACACCTTGAATATTTATAAGGTAAGGTTTTTGAAATAAGTTTACCCTGTATGGGCTTAGGCTTGGATATCAGCAGGGACATCGCGTGATGTGGAAAAATGGTTTGGGTATAAAAGTATGTTCACCTTGTACGGGCTAAGGGTTGAACTTCGAGTAGACATCCCGCATAAATGAGGGTGTGTTTGCCTCGTATGGGCTAAGATTCGGATGTCAAGTGGACATTTCACTAAAAAAAAGGGTAAATGATGTTCTATGACTGTGAGCGAACGACACGGAGTGATGGGCCGAGAGCACGTGGAATGAGAGGTGCGGTCCATCGGGGTGTTTAAAAAAGTACCGGGTCGGGGGACCCGGAAAAGGTTTGGTAGAGAAAGCGAAAACATTTTAGATCGGTCAAACCCGAATCCACCATCTCTTAGTGTAGAGTCGCCACCTAGATTAGATCTTTCTGGGAATTAAAGTCCTGTGAGGCTTAACATCCGGGGGACGGCCCACTAAGACACAGAGATTCGGGTTTGAAATAAGTTACTTATTTCTTATTGGATCACATTATATTACATCTATAGAAAACCGTATTTCTTAATTGTGCATATTCGCACTTAAGTCATTTTCGAGTTATTTTGCATAATTCACACATGTGCGGAAAGGAGTAAATCCATACACAAAGCAGTAAATAAATGCGGAAAATCAAAGATTAAAGGTTACATAACCTCGGAGGATGCAACCGCCCGCCAAATCTATTAATTACATTTCCCAAAAATAATATTTGCATTACCCGAAGGAAAATAAAATCATAGACATACATCTAACCTGCATCCACAAAGATTAGCAAGAGATATGGCACAATATTTGCACGTATGTTCGATTTGATTTCGACAAGGCCCGTGTGGCCTAATTAAAACATTGACGATTGAAAATTTCTTATTTAGAAATAAAACGATTCATTTTATTTACAAATATGTTAGTCATTTTTATTTAGTGAAAACGATCTCATGGCAAAAGGTGAGGCCTGTTATGCGGGAATAATTTGTATTCCCTTCGTGGTAACATGAATTTCCATTAATAAAAAAATTACAGATGAAGAAAGAAAATTACAACATTTAGAATAATAATTAAAATTCTAGGTCCACAGATAAAATCAGAAGAAGAAGCATCGGACGATGAGCACGGAATAGCAGCTCTAGGAACTCAGAGGCTTACCCTTTCGGCGTGAATCCACTTCGGCTTATCCGTAAGATCCTCGAGAGGGTTCCTCATTTGTTTTTTAGTTATATTTGTGTGGAAAATAAATATTTATTTATCCAAAAGATAATCAGATTCAGACACTAAATTTATTTTAGGCCTGAGAATATCTGAGGATTTTTGTGGAAAAAGATGGAAAAAAATGATTTGAAAATAATAAAATTCGAGATCCAAACGTGTTTTGGATCTGAATATAATAAAAAAACCTTAAAAGAAATGTAGAAAAAGCCACAATTATTTTTCTAGAAAAATATTATTTTTTTTTGTAAAAATTTCTCCGTCTTTGTCGAGAGAAAACTATATTTTTGTGAATTTTTTCCGGTCCCGAATATTTATAGGTGAAAAAACCTGAAAAATTCAAAAGGTAACAAATTCTGGCGAGGCTCGCTGGAAATTCTAGCGAGCCTCGCCAGAATCCTGCCAGGCTTGCAGGATTCCTACGAGCGATTCCCGATTTATTTTTTTATTATTTTTTTTAATTTTAATTTTTTGAAATTATAAATAAATTAATTATTACCAAAATCTATTTTTTTAAGTCTTAAAAAAATAATTTAAGTCCTTAAAATAAATTTGCAACGAGGAACATTCCCATTCGGAGATTTCCTGATAATCGAAAATCGTGTGATTTGAGGATAAAAATCCCGAAAAGCCATCTTCATTGAACGCGTGAGCTGGTACAAAATCCCGTGCTCACAATGACTCTATTTGATTCATGTTATCCTAGGGTGACACGACCTCGAGTGTCATCTAATTTTGAGTGTATGTGACATTGAATTGGCATCATGATGATTTGAAGATGCTATGTTACATCATTCTAATATTATTAGTGTGTGCATTCAAGTTTCTGCACTAAGATTCGTGGTTAGCATGACTCATTTTTACAATGCATGATGAATCGAAAGCGGTAAGCACATAGCATTCAACGTTCAATCTTCCAACCATAGGTTTTTGGCTAGTCTCTATCTTAAGTTTCGTTCATCTTAGGACCATAGGGGTACTAAGGAGCGCACCTGCAAGAAAAATATAATGCATGATCGTTTGTTAGGTAACACCCCAGGGAAAGTGCCTATGGTTTATTTGCACGAGGTTTGTGAATAGGTTGCTGATGTAGAAGGTTCTTGGTGCACTAAGATACACTCCAAGCCTCTCCTCAAATAGGTTCTAACGAGGGAGGTACATGCGATATGGCAACAAGTGCTCCACCCGCTCAAGTATTATCTTTTCTCAAGGTGCTAGATGAGTACAAGAGAAAGCTTTGCGGTAATAGGGTACTTTAAACTTACGGGCTAATCCCCTCTATTGCAATGCGAAATTATGCATATGTCATAATTAAGAAAATACAGAATATTGTGAATAATAATTTTAGGCACTTATCCAAAATCTAAAACCTTTATAAATTTTTTAAGAAAATATCCCCAACGGAGTCACCACTGTGAGCGGATGACACGGAGAGCGATGGGTCGAGAGCACGCGAATGAGAGGCGCGGTCCATCGGGGTGTTTTTATGAAAATAAAAGGTATCGGGTCAGGGACTTGGAATATCTGAAATAGAAAGCGAAAATATTTTTAGATCGGTCAAAACCCAAATTCATCATCTCTTAGTGTGGAGTCGCCACCTGGATTAGGTCTTCCAGGAATTAGAGTCATGTGAGGCTAAAAGTCCGGGGGACGGCCCACTAAGACACAGAGATTCGGGTTCGGGATAAGTTGCTTACTTATTATTGGATCACATTAAATTACATCTACAGAAAGCCGTTCTTAATTATGCATATTCGCATTTATGTCGCTTTCGTGTTTGTAATGTATGATTTAACGCGCATGCGGAAAGTATTAAATCCATACATAAAACAATAAATAAATGCGGAAAAGTAAAGTTTAAAAATTACAAAACCTCAAGGGATACAATCGTCCGCTTAATCTATTAATTACATTTCCTTTAAAATTAACTATTGTAATACCTGAAGGAAAATAAAATCCTAGACATACATTTAATCCTAATCTACCTGCATTCGCAAAGGTTAGCACAGGATATAACACAACGTTTGCACATATGTTCGATTTGGTTTTGGCGAGGCCCGTGTGGCTTAATTAAAAAATCTGCGATTGAAAATTTCTTATGTAGAAATAAAGGGGTTCATTTTATTAACACTTAGATTGCTCATTATATTAATGAAAATGCTTGCATGGCAAGAAATGAGGTATGTTATCCGGGAATAATTTTAATTCCCTTCATTGTGTTAATCTTACATGTATTTAATTACAAAAGTCTTGCAATTAGATAAATTAAAAGAAAGGTAAAAACATAAATAAATAAATAAAATTTAAAGAATAAAGGAATAAAATAAATCCTAGGTCGGTGATGAAAATCGAGTTCGTCTTAGAATTTAGGAGAACACAAATATCATAATATAATACATGGGAAAAAACAGTTCTAGAAACTCAAAGGCTTACCCTTTCGGTGCGAATCCATGTCGAAGTATTCGCTTGATCTCTAGGAGCTTTTCTCGTTCGTTTTTAGTTATGATTTTGTTGTGTGAAAATATATGTTATTTTTATCCAAAAAATATTCAAACTCGGACTCTAAATTTGTTTTAGGTTCGAGAGTATCTGAGGATTTTTTAGAAAAAGATGGAGGAAAATTGGTTTGAAAATAATAAAGTTCGTAATCCAAACGTGTTTTGAATCCGAATATAATCAAAGAATTTCTAAGAAAGATAAAAGAAAATCAGAATTATTTTATCAAGAAAAATAAATTTTTTTAGTAAAAAAAAATCCCTTTCTGTCGATAAAAAAAAAATATTTTTTTAAAAATTTCGTCGAGAAGAAAAGAATTTTTTTCGATAATTTTTCTGTTCTTAGACACTGAAAATTCCCCCAATATTTATTGGAGAATTTTCCCGAAAAATTCGGGATCTGAAAAATTCAGATGAGGAGGGGGGGTGTCCTTGTCGGAACTCTGGCGAGGCTAGCCAGAGCTTCTTGCGAGCCTCGCCAGAACTGAATAGCTCCGATTTAAAATATTTTCTATTAGTTAAAATTACATTAATTAATTTTTACTAAAGTTTAATTTGAGCAAGTCCTTAAAAAAATAATTTAAGTCATTAAAATAAATTAGTGACGAAGGACACTCCCATTTGAAGATCTTTGGGTAATCGAACACTGTGTGATTCAAGAATAAAAATCTTGAAAAGCCGTCATCGTCGAACGTGCGAGCTGATACAAAATCCCATGCTCACAGTACCTTACAATAAACATAAGATAAAAAATAAATTTAAAAAATTAGACAATTATTATTTTCATAGGAAAATAATAATATTCATTTTTTCAAGGCAAAATAAGTCTAGAAAATTTTTCCATCATGATAGCATAAAAATAAATTTAAGTTGCATCATATTTATGTTTTTGCATAATTATAAATTTTGTTTGCAAAAATGAACTAAACTGGGTGAGAGTTAAGTGCTCCTCATCTATGTCTAGTGCAACATGAATAGGATCATCGCGTCTAACTCCGTGATATTTCCAACCAGGAGGCAATCCATGGAGATTTTCAGCAAAAACCCAAGGGAGATTCACCAAGACTCCATCTACAATAATTTGTCTCTCCACAACGTCGGCTTCAGGTGAGGAACATGAAATTTGAAAAGTTTGTAGAACATCGAGATCCCGTAAAATCGAAAAATCATGAGCATAAAAGGAAGGAAAAGAAGAGAAATCATGATGAAAAAGTCGGAAGAATGACTGAAAAATCACCAAAGGAAGACAAAAATGCAAACAGAAGAAAGAAGGAATGAGGAGGTTTGGGGTGCCTTTTATAAGGCATGGTAAATGGGCGCATCCCCTTTCACCACCCCTAAGAAACGGTCACATTTGTGACCGTTGCATGGTGGGGCTCCTAAAATGGTAAATGGGCTCATGCCCATTTAACCCTATACAAGTAATTTTTGCACATTTTATTTTGTTTTTTAATTTTAGTTTTCGAAATCGAGAGGACTTTAAAAAAATTCGCAAGAAAAAAAAGCATGCATTAAATTCGATAGAATATTTTCAACAAAAATTAATGTTTGGCTCTTCGTCAATTCGAAATTCTTCAAAACTTTCACAAGTTGAAATTCAAAATTCTATGTCGTTAGACATTTTATCGAATGGGTAAAATATTTAGTTTCAAAATCTATCGATTAAAAATGTTAACTCATACAATACACTCACAATGTTTTGGTTTGTTTCAAATACGAAAAATTTTTTATCTCGAAATTTATGTATGCGAAGGGTGAACTGTTAGCATGGTCCGCTCGGCCCGATGAGGATTCATACTGACTTCAAATCAAGGATTAGACAATAGCCATATAGAGTTGAATTGTCATTCTTCATACTCAAAAATTTAAATTTCAATAATTCACATTTCAGGAAAAGCCCGATTTCTCATGTACCACCTGGTAATTGGGCATGCGTCCAATTACCATGGCAGGTTATTTTATCTTGATGGCAATTTAAAATAGCCTGCCACCCTAAAATCAGGCTATTTTAACTTGAATTACAAGGGGCCCATTTACCACTTGGTAAATGAGCATGTGCCCATTTACCCACCTCTATATGAAGATGAGTATTTTGCTCCTATTCAAACAACACACAAGAGAAAATAATCTGAATCCAAAATTCTCCTAAAATTTTTCAAATTTCAAGCTCCAAGATCATCTCTTCAAGGTTATACCCACATCGATTTGGGTCAAGTTTTAGTGATAAACTTCGGTCAAAACTCAATAAAATCTCAAGATTATCGAATTCGTTTTTCTCTACAAGTTTATAGTCATAAACTTGTTAGATACTACATTTCTACCAAAATCTCAACTTCATCTTGACAAATTTGGCCCCGACCCGGCTCTCATGTCATCCTGGACAAATAAAAAGATAAATGAGGGTAATTATATCATCATATCTACTCTTTCTACATTTTTTTACTTCACTTTTACACTTATCATAATATAAATGTTGGGGTAAGGAGTTGATTGGGGCTGCCTTACCAAAATTTCCAATAAATTGTCTTGATATGTGTATATAAGCTTGCAGGTAAAGATAGGGAATCCCAAATAAGGGGAAACTCTACTCGGATTTCCCGGAAAATCCTAAGTAGCTCGTTCTCTGTCGGATTTTCTATAACAATATTTCCATTTTTTATGCCGTAATAATGCCAAAATTATTGCATAAATCATAATTCCTAAAGTTTTAAATAAAATAGTAGCTATCATGTGCGAACTCGGAATCTCATTCTTTTAGGTATATAAAACCCATTTTGGATCAATATACCACAATTCCTGGTGGAGCTGAACCGGGTGACGACTCTTTCGATATAAAATGAGATATTACCTTTGTTTAATATTCACTTTGAATTTTATAAGAAAAATAACTTTTGTTAGATTTATTTTGTGATCTATACATGATAAAAAACACTTTTTTTTGCTTATGTCTTAACAAGGACCTTTTGTGGACATTTAATGCTAAAATTTCCGCACCAAACCGATACGCACACCATAACCTGAGACCACCGTGACACCTCGGATCAGTGACGGTGCCAGGGTCGATGACGGGGTGTGGCAATCCTCGACTTATCTCCGGTTATGGTTGGCATATATAATTAAAAATAATGCCTTTCAAACGTAACATAAACTTCAAATATTTCATTCACTTTAAAATTTAATATTTTAAGCTTAAAATTTTTTTTAATATAACATTTGTTAAGTTTTTTTCTCAAATTGTTTTTGAATATTTTGGTTTGATATAAATTTATATATAGGAAATGAAAATTAAAGGATGAATATAAAAAAATTATATATTTAAAATAAAAATAGTTACAAATAAAATTAAGGTAAGTTATTACATTTTTTGAAGCAACTAATTAGTAATCAATGAAATAAATTGATTATTACTTTCTTAAAAAAAAGTTTGAATGAAATTAATAAATATTAAATTGCTAAGTAAAGGAAAAGAAATGAGTTGAAAGGAGGATATTTTACAAGGGAATTGTTTTTTTTTTTTGTGTCCCGCCCATAAAATTATTTATGATGGTGGGACCTACAAAAAAAAAAATTAAATCTATGTCTTCTTCTTCTTTACGTTGTAATATTTTTGATCTGAAATTGCATAGACAAACTTGATGGCCTGCATATTTCCGGGCGGTTAGGGTGTGGCGGATGCCACACCGTGCCACACTCTACCGCCGTCTCTGCCCCAGGTCCCGCACCGCAAAGGTAAATTCTTTGAAAACGCGTCCATTCACAACTCTATTTTTTCACAACTAAACAAATTCTGAAATTTTCCAATTTAAATTTTTTTGGCAGTGTATCAAAATAAAATCAAAATGAAAAATCTGGGAAAAGGAACAACAATGATGCAATGATTGAAATTTACAGTGATTCTATTTATCCATATATGGGATTTATGAGTCGGGCAGAAGGTGGAGTAATGAAGAATAAGAAAGAAATGAAGTTGAGCTGAAAATAGAAAAATTAACAAAAGGCAAAAGAATAATTTGATATGACGACATCTAGTAATTTCAAGCGGTACATAACTAAAAAAAAGAAATGAGTAAGAAAAAAAGAAATTTTCTTTTACTTGAAAATTAAAAAAAATGGTAAAGTTCAAAATCATTGCATGAAATGAGCAAGAAAACAAGAAATTTTCTTTTACTTGAAAATTAAAAAAATGGTAAAGTTCAAAGTCATTGCATGTGGTTCATTCATTTTAAAAAATATGTCTTGTGGAAATTTTTATTCAAAAGTATGTATTGTGGTTTGTAATCATTAGCAAAAATAGGATAAAAATAATTTTTTCATTAAAAACAATAGTGTTAGAGAAAGTATTTCAATTAATTTAATATTTCTATAATTTAACCATATTATTTAAGAATTATACAATCAAAATTTGAGTAATTTTTGAAAATTTTTCCATTTTATTATGATTTTTTAAAGTTTCCATCACATTTAAATCTAAAAATGTATTTATGCTTCTCAAAAAAATTTTAAATTTTATTATAAAGGTGTATTGTATTTTTATTAAATAAGTTTCAAAAATTCAGTTCAAAATTGATAAAATAATCCATATTTATGATGTAATTAAAAATTAAAAATTTCTATTTTGCTAACGGTTATAGCCACAATGCATGTTTTTGTAAAAAAATTAAAAAATATATTTTTAAAAATGAGTGAAATCACATAACATAATTTTGAAGTTTTTGTTTTTTTTTAAAAAAAAAAGAAGATAAGAATGAAAACGAATGGGTGGGCTGTTGGGCAGCCAATAATTGCCACATTTGTAACCCGTGCTGGTGCCAATTTACCAGTCCAAACCCAAGCCGAGCAAAAACCCTAGAAAAACCTTATGCTTGTAGTTCGTTAAGGTTACGACAAGCATTCTTCACTCTCGTGAGTAAGACAAGAGTTAGTTAGCGAGCCCGTAAGAGCAGCTGCGAGAAAGGGAAGTAAAATGCCTTTAGGGGATAAGGTTGGGTGGGAGAAAAGTGAATCTCGATACTGTGGAGTGGAAACAGATTTTAACGATGATATACCTCAGCTTCTCTCTTCCAATCTCTCCCACGGCGGATTCGATTTTGTTGTGGCTCCTCTGGTTCGTCTTTTGTTACTTAAATCTATTTCAATTTGACTTCTTAACGCTCATGTTACCCTGCATATCTGTCAACTTTGTCTCACCAATACCATCGCTGCTCTCCATTCACCATTACTTTTGTTTTTTTCGTTATGTATAATACCTACGTATGGATTTGCTAAATTTTCTTCGCAGTTTTCCATTTTAATATTAATTATAAATATTCGTTATCTTAGTCATTTTTAACATCCAGTGGCTACTTTGCCAATCGTCTGTCATATTTGTTTTGCTTATCTGAATATTCTGCATCATGTCACCGTTGGTCAATGGACTGCATCTATCACTTCTACTGATCGATGCTTAATGTTCTCAACTGGTCATTTCTTTCTAAGACTTATAACCTGGTTCAGAAAAGAAAGTTCCGAATTGCTTTCAACCACATCAAGATTTTGAATGCAGAAAGTTTCAGAGTATAATCTAATACGCAGCTGATGTCTGTATAACTTTCCGTCGCAGATGAATCCCACTTATAGGCCGAGCTTGTTGGAGAAAGATTGTGGAGTCTTTTCTGTTTTGCCATTTGCTGGGTCCGACTTGGTTGTGAGCCCCTCACAGTGGAGCAGTCATGTTGTGGGTATGAACTCTTATGGAAAATTTCTGTTACTTAGGCATGCTTCTTTGTGCTCATAGTCATAACTCATATTGAAAATTGTATTTCTATATTGGATATCTCAATCTTTAATATTTCATCTTACACTTTTGGGCATAGATTTCTTTTTTATGCAAATGCTGGTAATTTGACTATATAATTGCAAGTCTCTTATGAAGATGACTCTGATGGATTGTGGAGAATACGATAATAACAGTGGTAAAGTTCCAGTGTGCTTATAGATCTTCTGTATCATTTAAATGTCTGAGTAAGACTCTAAGAGTATATTCATACGAACTCTTGCTTTGAATATATCTCGTAGTGCATTTGGGTCTGTCAGGTTATACCAAATTTCTGTTATTGAGGCAAACATCTTTGATGTTTTTTAGAAAATCTGATTGCTAATACAATAGGCACCCCGCGCCTCAGTCAATTTGGAATTGTAGTGTCTCAATGACACCCAACACTTACAGTATGAATACAATTACTTAAAATCAGGGTTTGGAAACCCATACCGAACCTGCTGGTCGGACCGGGTTCGACCGGAACCGGTACCAGGTCCGGCTGGGTTTCAGCCGATTCTTGAAAAAGTCAAGAACCGGTCAATGTCCGGTTGATTTTTTATTTTTGTGCATTGTATGAATTCAATTGAATATACTATAATTTAAATATATTTCCTCCAATTACGCTTTTAGATCATATAATTAAATTATTATACAATTAATGAAATTTTAATCTTTTATACTATTTTTCAAATCAAATTAAATCAACAATATGTTATTTGTTCAAACTCATATTTTTTATTTAATATATTATGTTCAAAGTTCTAAATTATACAAATTTGTTCCTTAAATGAATAATTTTTATACACTATAGTATAAATCAATAAGTTTATTTTGAATAATATATAAGATATAACTTAATTCAAACTAAAGTCACTATTAATGATCCATTATTTCACTAGATTATGTTGTGTTTTATTTTTATTTGATGTATTAATATGAATTATAAAGTAATAATATAAAATGTTATTATTTGTTTGTGAGATATAACTTATATATACATTTTTAATATTAAATTATTAAAAATTAGTATTTTAATAAATTTTAAGAAAATCAGATTCGACCACCAATTTAATCCGGTTGAACCTTAAATCCATGACCCGTTCCTTTCACTGGTTCGATGACTGGTCCATGTCTAAAAACCATGCTTAAAATCTTCAATTTTAGAAAACTTTTACCCATAAAGAATGTAAGATTCTACCTTATTTGCATTCTAAAACCTCCTCTAAGGTTGATTGAATACTTTAAATCTTTTATTCATGAACAGCGGTTTTAGGCATTGTAGTCTTGTAGGTTTCCTTACTGGTTACATTGCTGATTTATTTCTGTAGGCAAAGTTAGTTCATGGATTGATTTGGACTCAGAGGATGAAACTCTTCGGATGGATTCTGAGATTACTCTGAAGCAAGAAATTGCATGGGCAAATCATCTTTCCTTGCAGGTAGCGGGCATTTAAATGTCATCACCGTCCAAATTTATATTGGGAGGCCTGAAATAAATCATTTAGTCTAGGCACTTAGACAACCTATTTGTGGTGGATTATGAAGATGAGAATTATATTTCTTTAATCTTTATTGAAATCTCTTGAAAGAAAAAATCATTTCCATAATTCCAGTTTAAGTCATGCTATAGGGAGTGAAGATGAACATATATTCTTGTTTCATTATTAGAGTCTCTCAACAGCATGCCCAAATCGTTAGTGTACCCCTATTGTTAGCTTTTTTGGGATACTTATCTTACCTATTGAAACCAAATTTGCACATGTATATACTTTTCAACTGGTTTCTTTGAAAGTTTTCATCTTTGTCTCACTATTTGCATAATCTATCTTGTGGTTGTGCTGTTGTCATATTTTACCATCCTCCTGTATCAGTATAGCTGGATATTTCTTTACAGATTTAGATGATGTTAATTCTTGATTGTGTAATGCAGGCATGTGTTCTTCCCAGTCCCAAGGGTACATCATGTGCTAATTATGCTCGCTGTGTAAATCAGATCTTACAAGGCTTAAACAGTATGCAGGTGCTGTTTGTAACTCACGTTGTTTTTTTATATGCATATCTTTAATATTATTGTTTTATTCTTACGACTTTCCAATTAAAGTTGTGGCTTAGGATTCCACTGTTAAAGCCTGAAGAGGATTCTGCTGATGTAAACTCCAGTAATTTGGTGAGAATCGTTTTAGTATTTAATCAGTGGGTACATTGTTGTTTGTTATAAGAAAATGCTGGGGATTAAGGCTTGGTTGGTTGATTGATTGCATATTTTTGTATGTCTTTTAGCAAATAAAAAACCTTGTGGTTTCAATTTCTTAAAAAAGGGTGCTTGAGGTTGTTTTTGTTGCAAAACAATGACTAAGAACTGCACTGTTATCAAATAAAGAATTTTGGGTCACACTTTTAATATTGCTGCCTTGGCAAGGTGCATTTTTGTCCTTATTTTTTTCATTCTAATTTTTTTATCTCCCTTATCTTTCTTTTCTCTTTCCCAAACAATTTAAAGCTGAACTCCATTGCAAAATTGGATTAGGATTAAATTGGGAGCTACAACACACTAAATGTAGCAAAAAATTTCATGTTATTGGCTTACCTTTAGTTATTGATGGTTGAAAGTTTTTAATTGAAGTAAATCACCGCAATCTCACATTTTGGCTTGATTTACAATTTCTACAATTTTCCTTTTTTTTAAATAGAATTCATTCTCTAGATGTCAAATTGTTGCAAATTCTGCCTGTTTGTTTTGTAAAATTAGAGAGAAAGAGAGAAAAGAGAGGCATAGATTATCAAGAATGGGGCCAGGAAACAGCCCTCGCTGAGCTTGTTAACGCCAACAACAATTCAGTTCAGTTGGCTGAGTTGAGAGGAAGGAGTGTAATCGGATAATCCGGAATAATGCTTTCAGAATATTTGTTGCATCATCATTTCTATGTTTTTTCTTTGATTGACGAGAATTGGATCTTATAATAAATTAGAAACTCCAATTGCTTGATTTTTTTAGTTAGCTTGTCAGTTTTATACAAGAGAGTTGTTTGAAAGAGGGAGAGAGAATGTGGAAAAGAAATCAAGAGAAAAATACTACTTTAAATTTAATAATAAAATATGAAGCTTTGGACCAAAAAACCTAACCAATCGGGTTCAGCTCCATAAGTACACCTCTTAAAGCAGAGGTTTTAGTTTTTGGGTTCGATAACCAATCTCTACATAAATCCATTATATCAGAAAAATGGATTTTTCTGATATAATGGATTTTTTTTGCTAATAGTGTAAATTCTCAATGCTTTTTCTGTAACAAAGTAACAAACATACATTCAAGCATCCTTCTTTTAAAGAGTGAAACCCGGGTTTTTCTTGTAATTTTCCTTAGCATATGAAATAGAGATCGGATTAACTACTTATGTTGTTATCCTTTTTCTGATTTCTGCCTTGAAGATTGATTCTTGGGAACAATGGAATTCATTCCGTCTTCTTTGTGAACATCACAATCAGTTAGCTGTTGCGCTTGATGTTCTGTAAGCAGACTGAAACATGGAATTCACAAGTTTTGTTGTTTGATTGGGTTGTTACTGCTATGCGTAACTTTCAACTCTATTGGTTTCTTATGTAGGAGTTGCTTACCATCGGCAAATTCTCTTGGCCGTTGGTTTGGAGAGTCTGTTAGAGCAGCCATGATAAATACAGATGTAAGTATATCCTGCACACAGTAGTATACTCTTTATAAAATAAATGAACGCATGTTGGCATGTTGCTTCTGTGTTACCTAGTGTTTATCAAACTGCTATCATTTGCTTGCAGGCTTTCCTAACAAATGCACGTGGTTATCCATGCCTCTCAAAGCGCCACCAAAAGCTCGTCACTGGGTTCTTTAATCACTCCATACAGGTCTGATTCCTTAGTAGTTATAGTGGAATTGTCATTCAAGTGAGAATTCCATTATATCTTGTCCCCCATAAATCTGATTAGTTGTGTATCTGTGTGGCTATGCCGCTATGGCTGTGATAAGTGAAAATCAACTGGTATATTTATCTTTGTCCGGAAAGAACTTGTTATTTATAGTCATTGTGCAGTAGCTACTTTGAACTTTTTGGAGGCGTTGCTGTGCAATATTTGAACAATATTTTGACTTACATATTGCAAAAAACCATAGGACTGCAGTTTGATAATATCTTGCTTGCATTGTATTGATAGAGAGGTAGGGTGTATCCGTGTATAAAAGGATTACAATTCTCAAATAAGGTAGCTTAATCAAAATAATTCATGTGATTATGCCTACGATTTCTCAAACAGTCAAATTTCTTAATTAATGTTATTTATTTGTTTCTGAACACTTCCCTCAAGCTAGAGCATGCATGCTCAAGCTTGGTGCAGTATAAAACCAAATATATCCAAAGCACACTAAAACTCTTAACTCTGGGATGCTTTGAGACATGAATAAAACATCCGATAGAACATCAATATACATCAGAAACTGTATCTAAAACCAAGACCAACGCTGCACTCCTTCGCAACACTTCAAACAGAAAACCATTTGGGATACCATCATCCCAACAATTGCCATCAACACTGCACTTAGGGTGGTATGTAGAGATGTAGAGTACAATTTTTCATGAGCCCAACCTCAAATCAAAGAGCCACAAATATGAGAATAATTATTTCAAGAAGACTTGTTCAAGCAATAGAAGAATGAGATTTATTAGAGGAATGACTTATTTAAATTGTGAAAAGCTAGGTGCAAAGATCAAAGCTTGAACTCTAATGTTTTTTTAACCATTGTCAGAAACAAAAAAACAGAGAAGAAAACCCAAAAATTCATTTAGGCTCTGATACCATGCAGAAAGCTAAAGCACTACATTTTGATGATATCTTGCTCGTATTACATTTTATTGATTGAGAGGTAAAGAATTACAATATTCAAACTAGGAAACATAATCGATATAATCCACATGCATACATTTTTAGTAACAGTCAAACCTTGCAACTAATGTTATTTATTTGTTTCCTAGCATATTTCAAAGTTCAAATTACATCATACCTCTATGTTTTGCTGAAGTAAGAGCTTTGAAACACACTTCCAGATTGTCATATCTGGAAAATCCGTGCACAGAATTTCTGGGGCAAGCTCAGACTCTGCTGTTAATCATTCTGGCAATAACACAGAAAGTAAGTTCCTTTTTTGTTGCAGTAAAACTTTATAGCCATGTACTTATTTTTTGTGGCTCTAAATGTTATATCCAGGTCTGCATGCATAATTTGTTGTTGAATACTTATTTTGTCTAGTACACATTTATGTTTGTAGGTCTGATACATCCCTTGAGACCATATTTAGACTATGTTGGTTACCTCTTCCAAAGGATGGACCCCCTTCTGGAGCAAGAACGTTTCGAGGTATTTATCTTTTCACTCTCTTTATAAACAAATGAAGAAATATGCTAAAACCAGCATAAAGTGCCCTCTTTTCCAGAATGTCTTTTGTGCATTACCTTCTTTTTAAATGCTTAGTCTCTTTTGCCAGCTTGGATACCGAGATTTTTTACAGGCTCCATTGCAAGTAAGTTTTCTGTTACCACTACCCGTGTAATACTAATACAATTGATTGGTTAATTCTTGTTTCCATCTAATGTCACTGTTAAAGAAATATGTCTATTTCAAGTAACCCTTAGATTGACATAGTTTGAACTTCTGAGCAGCCACTCATGGACAATCTAGAGGCCCAAACATATGAAACTTTTGAGAAAGATGCAATGAAATACACACAGGTATGACCACTGAGCTATCTAATTGTATTGGGTCAGAATACCAAATGTAGTAGAATGCACAAGGGTCAGCCCTTGTTTATGACATTTAATCTGTGTATTATATGAACATAAACTGACTGATTTACTTGAAACCAAGTCAATTGGAATGAGCTTGATAATGTTTACGTGTTGCAAATCAACTTGTATGAGGTAAGATTAAGCACTGATATTATGCTGTTTTTAGTGAATATTGAGGTCGATTATGTTAGTGAATAGACATATGTATGCTTGGTTTGTATTGTATTTGTTGTTTCTTTTGTTGCTTTTTGCAAATTATTGTACATCAAAGTAAATTACTCCATGTATCCCACAAATATAATAAAAAAATGTACCGGCACACTCAACAAGAAAACAATATCTTCAGTTAGTATTTTCGTCATATACCCTCAATTAACCCTTGTTACAGGATGCAAAACCTGATTGTAGGAGTAATTATGGGAGAGATTTTAGGGGCGATTCAGGGGAGTGATCATAGGCATAATTTATTTATTTCCTAATCTAGACCTAACATTATTATACAAATATATGTAATCTCTTCATATGTATGTGATAATACAATAATCTTGTAGTTTTTTGATAGAGTATCTAAGCTTAGAATTCATGGGTTCCCCTTTCTTTTTTTCATTCACTTTGGCATCTGTTATGTTCTTGTTTTAAAAATTCATATGATTGCGCTTACATTAAATTCAATCGAAAAATTTCCACTTCAACTCAAATGTGATTCAAATCTGAAACCTCTAGAGGTCGCAAATTTAGTCTTTAAGGGAAAGTCCAATGGTTCCCCATTTTGGAGAATTCTCCAAAATGGGAAATGAATATGGGGAATGGTCAAGTCCAACCATTTATCATATGGTATAACCCGAAAATGAGGTTTCCCAAACATGGGAAATTTGGGGAATAGATTAAAATTGTATCACTTTTTGCTCTTTTTTTATTGTTTTTTGTTTTTGTTAGTTAATTAATAAAATATTATTATATTAAGGATAAATAATTATAGCACCCCTGATGTTTACACAAATACACTACTACCTCCCTATGTTTTACCTATATAATTTTAGCATCCCATGGTTTGTCTCCATTCAACTATGACATCCTTCCGCCAAATATTACTTCATTTCCATCTAGATGGATGATGTGGCACATTGTTGTTTACAAAATTGGCCTTCCATACATGATTCCATCAATACTTTGTTAATTTCTTGTTTTAGAATTGCAAATTATCCACACCACACAACTAACATTTTTGTTGTTCCCTTATTCGAAATCCATTTATAAATGTATTTATTATACAATTCTTGTTATTTGCGAGTATGCATAAGATCTTTGCATTTTATTTTGCCCCAAATCTTAAAATTAATTTGATCAATATGTTTATATTTGTTTGATGGTAAAAACCGTGCATCATCAACTATTAACGATATTCAAATTTGAGTTTACTGGCCGTACATTTTCATTAAATAATATTTGGTGGTTTATTAGTTTTGTGTTTTATAGATAAATTTCATTTTGTACTTTCGTAAGAAGCTTATCTATGTTATGACTGAAAATTTTACGAAATAAAATCATTTCAGTATATAATTTGAGCATATGATTGTTGGCTCGTTCACTCAAACTGATGTTTCTATATATTTCTTTAATATGTGCGTCATTTTTAATTGGCACTCTAGAAAAATCTACTTGCAAGTTTAAAATATAATAATGCACACAAAACAGGAAATTAGAATTAGAAAGAAAGCCAACCAACAATACAAACAAACAAATGAAAAATCAAAATTATGAAAATATCTCGAAACACAATGTTAAAGGGCATCTATGTATTCGATAAAGTGCCACATCTTGAATGGAAATGAAATAATATTTAATAGAAGGATGTAATAGTTGGATGGAGACAAACCATGAGGAGGTTTAAATTATTTGGAAAAATGCAGGGAGGTAGTAGTGTATTTGTGTAAACCTTTGTAATTTTTTACCCTTATATTAAAGTGAATTTGTTTTGGGAATGGAAAATGGGAATATGATTGGAGAAACAACATTGTAGATCCTGCAAAACGGAATTTGGAGAATGAAAAATGGGGTATATGATTGGACATGCTCTAACCACTAGGCTAAGATATTCGCCACCTCTATTATGCTTTCGTACTCCTTATTCTGGTAGTATCTGATGCATGTCCAAGTGTCAGTGTAATTGACATATGCCTAGCTCGTTTAATTTCTAAGTTGAGGTTTTGGGATTAGTTGATACTAAATCTATGATGTGATGTGATGTCTATCCTTTTTTTTAATATTAAAGCAATTGGAATATGAAGGGTTTTCCTTTAGTTGAGCGTGCTTTTCTTCTATTGTTTGGGAATTTTTTTAGTTGCATATTTCATTTTATATTTTTGGTTTTATGAATGAGGTTAAGGTAATGGAAGTTGGATACTTTGAAGTGCGCAATCATAGTTGTTAAAGGCACACCTTGGGAAAGGCTCAAAGTCTCATGTCTCCCCATGCTCTAAACTCAGTGGCGTGCCTCAAACTTACACCTGGGTGTGCCTTGAGATATTGTGCCTAGGCGTGTCTCGGCACTTCTCAGGTTCAAGTTGTTTCTTAGAGGTTTTGTTCCATTTGATCTCTACTATTTGATGGTTAGGTGTTTGTTTTTATTCACATTAATAAGTGTTTTTATAATGCAAATCACATGATTATAAATTGTTTTGATCTTTGATATGATACAAGAGTTCATTATAAAAAATAGGGCAAACTTCAAATAAGTATCCTTTGGTTTCACTCATTTGCAAAATGAGAATCTGAAATTTTTATTTTGCAAAGGGGGTCTGAGGTCGTACAATGTTAGCAAAAAAGGGACTTTTCAGTCACACCGTTAGTTTTGATGACGTGGCACATGGTCAATTTTGGAAAACTAAAATTTCATCTCCTTCCTCGTCTAAATCCCTAAACCTAAATTTCTTGTTTTACTTTTCTTTAGTCTCGCTGCCATCCATGGTTGTTTCTGACGATACTCTTCTCTCCCATCCTCTTTAATTTGCTGGACTTCGAATTTCATCATTCAGATGCTCTTCTGCCAAATTTTCTTATTCTCCTTCCTCATCTAAATATCTGTGTTGTTACTTTTGTAGATTTGGGATTCATCTCTACTCGTCGAAAAACTGAGCTTTAGTGGCTTGCTTGTTCTCTGGCGAGCAATTTTTTGATTATTGGAACCATTTTTTTTTCTTAAACCCTTCTTTCTGCACTCAAATTCACTTCGTAAATCTGAGATGGAAGTGTTTCTATCTACTTTCATCTTGTCATTTTCCTTTAGTTTAAGTTTTTTATCAACATGATTTATTGACTCGTCTGCATGAAAGAAATAATAAGAGACTAATTGGGGGAAGATGAGATTGGATCGGGTAGAAAAAAGAGTCAACCAGTGATCTGGGTTTTTATTTTCATTTCATAGTTGAAAAATTGTGTTCCTTAAATCGGCCATGGTCACGTCATCATCTTTAACAGAGTTAGCAAAAAAACTTCTATTTGCTAACATTTGCAAACGTCAAACCCCCTTTCACAAAAAAAATTCTCAAACCCCGTTTTGCAAATGAGTGAAATCATAGGGTTTTTTTTTTGAAGTTTGCCCTAATTATATTTTTGGGCGTTTCTTTGGCAGTTTACTAAAATGTGTTCGTACTAAACTCTGAAATATTTGATCTTAATTACTATATGAAAGGTATATCAAATTCAATGGTTCTGAGTATTTTTAATAATTTCTACCAAATTCGTATGCATTTTGTTATGTCAAGCAAATGTACATAAAATAGACAGAATTCATATTTTTGGGGAGAATAGTTTATAGCAGTTGAACTGTGTTAGCTCCATGTACTAAACATTTTTGTTGTCCATTCGTGTTTAGTCCAAACTCTTTTCTTCCATTTCCTTAGAAAATGATATTTATGTGGTGTCTTATGTCTTTTTAAGAGTAATTTTTAGTTTTTAGTAGTTAGTTCATGACTTGTTACTTATTTTATTAACTAGTATTGTGTACTTGAGCATCACAATTTTTTTTAACTTATATTTTAGGGTAAACTTTAAAAACATGCCTTGTGGTTTAATTATCTTGCAAAAAGGTCCTTTCGGAAATTTGGGTGCCTGTGGTTTGAAAAATTTGCAAATCAAGGGAAAAATTATTTTTTCATTATAAATAGTAATGTTCCCAAAGGTATCTCAAAAAATTTAACATTCCTATAGTTTAACCATTTCATTTAAGAATTATTAATCAAAACTTGAGTAATTTTCGGAAATTATTCATTTTATTATGAATTTTAAAAAATTACAATAGAAATTCTAAAATTTATCACTAAGGTGTATCGTATTATTATTAACTATGCTGCAAAATTTCAGTACAAAAAGGACAAGATTACCACTTTTTTAAAGGTAATTTCAAATTGAAAATCATGTTTTTGCTAACTTTTGAAACTACAAGCACCCTTTTGAAAAAAAATTCCACAATGTCCTTTTTACAAAACAGTCAAACCACAGGGCATGATTTTGAAGTTTACCTGAAATTAATTTGTTTCTAGCGTTACTGCTTAACAAATTTTTTGCACCTGGCGTACCTCAGGTGTGCACCTTACCTCCCTTTAAACCCTATTGTGCCTTAAACAGCATTGCACGCGGTGTTATTTTTGGTAATTGTTGGGATGGTAGTTTCCATTTGGATTGCTGGTTTTGTTCTCTCAAGATTTGCATTGTTTGTCTGTCCCATTTTGGTTCTACGTAGTAGATTGCTGGTCAGATGTATGCTTTCTGATGTGTCAGCATTCATCATCGATCCTTATTTTACAAGCTTGTATTGATCTCTTTTGTTTGTGTTTTTGAATTTATCGTACTGTGTTTGTTTCAAGCTTTGAGCATGTTGCTTGAGAGAGAGTGCAACATAATACAACTCCTATTTATAGAAATAATAATGGGAGAGATTTCAGGAGCATTAGGGGAATGATGTATGGAAATATTATTTCTTTCTTGATCTGGATATAACATCATTGTATAAATATATTTAATCTCTACATACAAATATGAAATACAATTGTTCAAAATGTATTCCTATAATTTTGTAACTCTTGAGAACTGCAGTCATTTAATACATTTTTAATATTATTTATTTTGAATTTAGTAACTTCAAATTACAGTTAATAGTGGTATAATAGGATAGTAGTGGTCATTTGTAGCTAAATGATATATTATGCATATATCACGGGACTTTAAAAAGGTAAATTTTTTCCTATATTTATAATTAAGTTTCAGCAATGATTGTGTTTGAGACTGTTGTATTGGTACTGTTAAGTAACATAAATAGAGCAAACTTTTTTTTTTGCTATGTTAGTGATCTAACTGCAAAACTTTGGCAAAAACATAGCGAGATATGGTTTTATCTCCTGTAAAAAAATTAAGTGGAGTGAAATCTCACATCCTCTTAAAATTGTGCTTACATTAAATGCATAAAGTCTCCACCTTGTTCCGCATGTTGCTCAAACCCATGCCCTCTCAATCATAGGAAGATCTGTGACCACTCGGCTATAACATTTGCCACTGGTTTTAGTACATTTTAACAGGGACACAGTTGCATGACATTTACTTCTCTATTTTTCTTAAATTATTCTTCAAGTTTGTTTTTGGGTTGAATATTGAAAGTAATTATTAGTGTTATCATTTGATATCGGTTGGTTCCTGTATGCAATGCTGTTTTCAAAAGTTAACGATTTCTTTGTAATTTTCAGTACCAACTGGCAATCAGTAGAGCTTTGGTGGAGAGGGTCTCTGAAGGATCTACTGAAACAACTGTAGGCTACAAACCCAGTTTCATTTAATTTCTGCTTCTGCTCTTCATGGCATCTTGCTTTATTTCTCATAAACATGGTATTTTCAAATTGTAATATTTTTGTGTTTTTGCCCTGGCTTATAGGTATTGATGGTCGTCGGAGCAGGAAGGGGACCTCTTGTGAGGGCATCATTGCAGGTCCCATTTCATGTCTTTCACATTTTACAACTTGATGTTTTATGTTTCAGGTTTCATTCCTCATTTAAATTTTGTATAGGCAGCAGAAGAAACTGGACGCAAAGTAAAATTGTACGCAGTAGAGAAAAATCCAAATGCAGTTGTTACACTACACGTGAGTGCTGGTTTCAGACTCTGGGTACAGATAATTATGTGCTTGACTGTGAGTTATTTTCTGGTTGATGAACTGAAATGTATACGATGAAGCCTCTTTCAAGACATTGTGTAGAAACGATACCTTTCTTGATGACATGAAAAATGGATCTTATTGTTGCTTCATGTTTGATCTAGCCTATATAATATCAGCTCTTGTACAGATGTGTGTGAACTATGACAGTGTTTTCCTTCAATGCCATGGATCTTTGAATTGCATTGCGTTTTCTGTGACAGAGTTTGGTTAAGCTTGAAGGGTGGGAGGATATTGTTACCATAATATCTTGTGATATGCGCCATTGGGATGCTCCTCAGAAAGCTGATATATTGGTATTTGAATTATCTTCATGCGGCTTAATAATTTGATGCACCTGTGATGTGAATGCGAGTAACTCCTTGCTATTTGTGTTTTAGGTTAGTGAGCTGCTTGGTTCATTTGGTGACAATGAGCTGTCGCCTGAGTGCCTTGATGGCGCCCAAAGGTTTTTAAAGCAAGATGGCATTTCAATACCATCATCGTATGTATTTTCTGCTCCTTGATGATGTTATTGAATTAAACCTCTTATAACTGTAAACACGGATGCCTTTTGGTAGGATTCTTAAACTGAAAGTATTCTTTCCCCTGGTGCAATAACAACAAGTCTGCTAAACTCTATTTAATTTTATTTTCTTAGGATTTTAGATAACCAATAATTTTAGAGGAGTTCTTGCTGAAGATATGCTTTTTATGTCTTCTTTCGGTTCCTAGATGTTGGTTAAAATTCCATAGATTACTGGTGTAAGGCGGTCAATCAAATGAGATGAGATTTTTGTAAGCCAGATTTCACTCAACGTCAGAGCTATCAATTACCTGATTCCATAGACAGCACAGCAGTCATGAATGTAAACTATAAGTTCTGTGGAAGCTTATTCATGTTGCTTTTTTTTATTTCTTCTGCAGGTACACGAGTTACATCCAACCAGTGACAGCATCAAAATTATACAATGATGTAGGTTCCCAAATATGCTTTAGAGTTTTTTTATTGCAATTTTCATGGCTTCTCTATTGCAGGTGAAATCGCACAAAGATCTTGTGCACTTTGAGACTGCCTATGTTGTCAAATTGCATAATGTGGCAAGGCTAGCTCCTTCTCAACCTGTAAGGCATCTAGTCAATTAACCTTTCAAATACGACCATTGATTTTGTCTATTTTTTGACTAATCTCTTAAGATCACGCTAACTCTTAGATGTGAACAGAACCTTTAAGGGTTTCACAAGGAATTCTAATATTATTTGCAACCAATTCATTGTCTTTCTACATTCTCCCTAAGCACGTTTTTTCAACAGAGATTTATTATTATTGGTTTTGCATACTCATGCAACCATTTTGTCAATAGGTCTTTACATTTACTCATCCAAATTACACAAGTCAAAAAAGTAATCAGCGTTACAAAAAGCTGCAGTTTGAAATAGCTAACGACACTGGATCAACCATGGTGCATGGTAATTTCTCTTCAATACCTGTACATGTCCAGATAATTATTTTATATGGATGCTGTTTCTAATGTTTTGTTTCTTTTAATCATAAACGGAAACGGAAACGGAAACGGAAATTGAAACGGAAACGGAAACGGGGAAACGTTATTTCTAATAATTATAAGTTAGGAAACCGTGGAGAAACGCTTAAATAATAAAAATTTAGGGGCATATTTATAAATTTAAAAATTTAAAATTTTCATACATAATAATTTTGCCTAACATAAATTAGTAAATAATAAAAATTTAGGGGCATATGTACAAAATTGTATTGGAATTTTAACACCGGTGGAAAATTATCTAGTGAAATAATGAGTACTTAATTTAAAATTTAGCAATGGACAAGTGGAGTTCTGTACTATGGACACCACATTACCTCACTACAGCAATTTGTGAACCTCTTAATTTTCTAAAATATAATTTTTTAATTTTATTCAATTATTCAAATGGGGAGAACAAAATCAATCAAAAGAGAAGAACAGAGTAAAACAGAGCAAAGAAACACCTTCCAAAATCAAAGACTCCAATCAGTGCAGAGAGTTCAAGATGACAAGAAGCAAATCAAAAGTCTAAACAAAATAAATTCTTTCAAGTGGAAGAAACCTACTGTACTGGTGCTGCAGTTTTTTTTTTGACTCCTCACTCTGTTTTACCAGTCAGTTTTCTGCTAATTTGTTTTACTTTGAGAAGGGAAGAAGCCTATTTAAAAGGAATAATAATTTAGGAAGAAACACAGAGGAGGTTAGGAAAAAAAATTAGAATAGGAAGGAGATCAGAGTTTGAAACTATGTCAAATTAAGAGGATACGGTTTCCAGTAATTAGGAAAACGCGTTTTCAATCTTCCATATTTACAGAAACGGCCCCGGAAACGTCTCGTACCAGTTTCCGGGCGCTTCTGGGCAGGAAACTTTTCCGACACTTGGAAACGCAACAGGGATGCCGTTTCCGTGCTTCATTGAAAATAACACTTGTAAACAATAAAAGCTAACAATGAAAACTTTTAACAGGATAACAGGGTTGTTGATCATATGAAAACCTATTTGAACGAGCGTGAACAAAGCAACTCTTTATATGACAAGTGAACTAATGAGTAGAAGCTCATTATAAGCGATCAAGGTCAAAAAAATACACCATTCAATTGCTAGAACTAGAATGAAAAAAAGAGACCAAAGATACAAAGCCTGTAAGTTGACATGATAATGTAAAAGTTGAACATAGGTTGCACGGGAACATACAGAACCAAGAATTTTATTTACTTTTAACTTCTCTGGATGCTTGCTTTGAGAAGTTATATAAAGAACACACAATAAGCTTTAACAATTATGATGTCCTCATCAAAAGACATGTTAATTAATTTAGTATCAGGATGTGATGTAAGCACAGGTGTGTAAGGTGTCAGTAAGCAGTGTGTGTTGCTAAGTCTCTTTTCTTTCATCTTTTATGATCACTAAACAGTTTTGCTTACAAGTCAAAGAATAAGAAAAGAACTGTCCCTTGCTTATTTGAGAAAGCAAAAGACATGACATCATAGAATGTGAAAGTGATCGAAATTACTTACCCATTCACCAGGGCAAAGAGAACGATAATACTTGGCAAATTTATCACATTCTTCAGCTCCTTCCCCCTTTGCAGCTACGCAACTGGAGATGATAATAAGTTTTAGGAGTACATCTACTATGCGAAACTGAAAAGTGTACATTATGCTACTAGAAATATGAAATATCATATAATGAAGAAATCATTAGCAAATGTTGACTCACCGATGATACTCAATGTATCGGGTAAAACAATGCCTCGTTTGGTTTGTAGTAGGAAAGCGAAAATCAGCAGGTGCTGTTTCCAACTGATATCCAACAATGGCAAGCAACACAAAAATTAGTCCATGAAGAAGTAGTATGGCCAACAGCAATTAGAAAGCAAATGTTCGCAGCAATACCTTTATCTCTGGTTTCTCATCGACAGCTTCTTCTTCATCTGCCTTTTGATCTTCTGTAGTTTCATTACTTTCTGCCTCATCAGCAGGAGCATCTATGTTTTCAGATGGAGTATCTTCTGTTTTTTCTTCAGAGGCAACAGCATCAGAAGTATCTTCTGGTTTTTCTTCAGCGTTAACAATTGACGGTTCTGCAGCTTTCTCTTCAGATAGAGCAATTTCTGGTTTAACATCTTCTTTTGCTTCCACTGGTTTTGCGACCACCTCTGATTTCTCCCCTTTGTCTTTCAATAAATATTGCTGCATTTCAAATTTGACAATAATAAAATTCATCAACATACTTTAGATCGTTTAAGTCATCAGGAATGGGAAAAAATGTTGAGCATGACATACAGCAACATCTCAAAAGGATCTTACTACCGAGTAAGAAAAATCAATCTTTTGCACTCGTGGTGCTTTCCAGGAGAAAAGTTGACATGCAATGCAAGTAATACATAAATAATAGCCTTATTCTAAATAGAGCGGCATTTGGTTAGAGCTAAAAGCAAATGTGTTCAAAACTTATTGGACAACTGTAATTAATAAAAATCAGGCATCAGTCTAGCTCGACTCAGTAAGAAGAAATAGACAGCTTTACCTTTCACTAACTGCAAAAGGCACTAGAATGGCTAGATGAAACTTTTGGGAGGTATAATATAAATTACTGACCGTTTTTCCAACAAAACAATTGCACTTGAGCTACATAAGAAGTATGTCTAGGTCAATGCGTCTTCACAGGCTACACCACATAATGGAAGGGGAATCTACATACCTCATTTCCAGGAATAAAACCTTCCCAACTTTTCTCTACTAAGGAAAACATACCGTCTTCAACCAAAAAATGGATAGAGTTCAATCATCAATAAACTAACAGTTCACATTGTCCCCTCAAAACAGATAAATATTATGATAATTGAACATTCGGGGATAATCACAAATGAAGGCAAAAAAAGTGCCCATTACTGTAAGGTAAATCTTAGAACGGCAGCGATCTATTTTTTTCTGCATAGAATAATCCCAGATCACTTCCTTAAATTTTCCTCCACCTGGTCTCTCAATTTTTTCACGGAAATTTATCAATTAATTTCAGATGAAACCCATCCCCGCCATTTCCTACCTCGTATACACCCCACTTTAAGGTAAAAACTATTTAAGTGATCTGTAACCCAATTGTGTGGGTTTACCTATCTTGGAAAGTCTGGATAATTCTTGTTTTTTTAACCCTCATATTAGAGTTGTCAGCACTGATATTGGATTATGAATTTGGCCTCTGGTGATGCAGAAGAAATTAATGGACAGAAGCTAAAGCAAAAACCCTAACTGAGAAGTATGGAGAGGGATATATAGACCAACTGTTTTGTACGTAAATTATGAGTCTAATGTTCACAAACAATCTCTTACCCAGGGAAATAGGTATGGAAAGATCTGTTCACTAAGCTTCAAATCATGAGGCAACAGTATGTCCCTATCTGCTTGTTAAACAAAAGATCAAAGAAATCTGAGTTCTCTGATTCAGCACACAGTTCAGGTGGATGAGTTTTAATGGGTGGATAGGTTACACATTAGTCGATCATTTTCTCTACAAAAGGTATATGACCAAGTAATTGTTATGCTTTTATGGGAGATTTCAGTGAGGATAAGGAAAATGGTGGGGCATGGTCAGGGACTAGTAAACCGATGGAGAGAAATTAATTAGGGCAGATAGGTGATTCAACTAATGAGGATTTCACTGGGATAGAAAATCACAAGTTGGAAGGAAAGAATTCAGAAAATGCATCGCAAACACCAATTCATTCACTGAACTAATTCATTATAACAGACAATCAATCGTATCAAACAAATAACCAACGACCCCAAAACGATTGAAAAAGCATCACGGATCTAGCTAACTTGAACAAATTATCATCTGATGCAAAGATACTGAAAATAAAAATCACAGAGAAGAGGAGTATACCTCAGATAAGGTCGGAATCTGGGTGGCTGTGGCAGCTTCCGCCATTGCTTGAAAATTGCGATGAAGTTCCAGAGGAGCCGCCCTGCACTCGTCGTAGAGGAATAACAGGGAAGAAAAAGTAGGAAAGTGGTGCAGGTAGGTTAAGACAGAAGCTGATTTTACTGTATAACTGTGTATGTAACGGAAGTACGGATTGATAAGTCTACGCAGTGTGAGCCACGCTCCAAAATTCTGGTCATTCTGTTGCGGTAATTTGCTTCGCTGCTGGTTCGATGGATTTGGGCCTGGGCTCATTTAATGGCCTCATCCATGATCAAAAAACGAACTCACATCCGTCATTCATAAAATGGATTTTTAATTAAGCGGTTAAGTTCACTCGAATTTTTATCAAATTATAAAAAATAACTTCCCTCGAGTTCGATTTTAATGTAAAAATTATTTCAATTTTTCTTTTTTACACTTTACATATATAATTGGTATATATCAGGTATAAAACATATGTGTTAAAACAATTTGGGTTAAGTAGACAACAAACAATATATATTAGATATATAATATGTATATAATATACAAATAAATATATATATATATATATATATATATATATATATATATATATATAGTAGATATATAACATATCAGAACGTAAAAATGTAAAATCAGAACATAAAAAAGTAAAATGAATTCTTAAAAATAAATTTTTGTAAATAGTAAATCAAAATAAGATCAAAATCGACAATTTCCTTTCATAAAAGGCATATCTGTTTTAGACAAGTACATGTGGCTATATATCATATTTCAAAATTCAGGATGACAACAGCCCTTTTTGGACAAATTTTTTTACTAGAAGTTGTATAATGTTAATTTCCTACTGTATATTTAACTATTTTGAATAATTTAGAGTTTGTATGAACAAGCGTGTGTTTTTAAGATGTTTCATGATGAAGTACGTGTTAAGTTAAATGTTTTAAATGTATTTGTTATTGAATTATTATTATTATTATTATTATTATTATTATTATTATACGTTCGCGAAATTACATATTATCTACATAAATAATTTTTTATTATACAACAAATGAATTACAATTATATTCATGTAAAAAACACCTCTGCGATTTGATGTCTTCACTATACCTGTAAGTGATTTTACAACACAAATCTCTTTTCTTCGTGAAAATAAAATAATACTAAAATCGATTAATATTTGATTAAGTGTTAAGATTAAAAATATCTATTATGTATGCAATGAATTATTTCATAATTATAATGATGCCTTTCGGCCTTCATTTTTCATTTATCTTTTTACTATCTCCATCTTGTACATCAACAAAACCTCATTTTTCTAGTATATTTTATATATGTCGCATCAAACACCTCAAAATCAAAAGTATGGTGGCACGACCTATTAGGTAATTGATTTTTACCAAATGAAACTTGGTCTATCAACCTTTGTTTATTTTCATTTATATTATAATATTTACTAAGGGTTTGCCCATCTTTTTCAATCTTTCTTATCACCATGTATTTCTCATTTGTGTGCAAAACTTTGTTAAATATATTCACTCGCACTTTATATGGACTATTAGAAATCTTTGTGTTTTCCGTGACTCTGTGTTCTTCGGTTGATTCTTGTTTTCGGATAGATGTCGAATGAACACATACAACCGAGAGTCAAAGTTGTAGCATATAGGTTTCTTTTTTTATAGAGTTATTGTTTAGTGGCCGAGTGCTTTGTGCTCGGGGCCTTCTTTGTACAATTTTCTTTTGGGGAACTCATGGAAATGTACATAAAGAAAATTTATTTATGCTTTTGTACGGAAAAAATTTCTATATTTTACTTTTACGGAAAACATTTTTATTATTTTTTTGTGTGTGAAAAAGTTTTCAAAATTGTTCTTTTACAGCACAGTCTTATACCCGGTATAAGACTATACTACAGTCTTTAGTCTTATACCAGGTATAAGGCATCTGAACAGTGGTTAATAGAAAATAAGAATTATAAAGGCCTTATACCACTCGTCTCCTAGGTATAAGAGGCAGTATTACACCAAGTACAAAACTAGACAGCAAAAAACATAATTTTGAAACGTTTTCTTACAAGAACAAAAGTTATAAAAAATTTTATATAAAATAATATATATGATTCTCTTACATATAAACTAAATTAAAAATTAGATTTTCAAGAATTTGTTTGTATAAATGGAATGCCACACTCTTACAACAAAATATACAATATTTATAATTCATTCCCAAAATAATGAAACAACTTTAACATTTTCAGTGACCAATTTTATTCATTGCAATTGGTTAAGCACTTAAGCTTAGCAAATTTAAAAATTATTTATGTACATTTGAAGTGACACCTCCATACTTTTTGTATATTTTATAGGTGAATATGTTCGATCTAGATATACAACAAATCGTCAGTTAAACACAAAATCATCCGTTACTATATAAAATTAACTCGAATTCAATTAATCAAACCAATTTATTAATAAAAATATATAATACAGGACACGTATGAATTAATGCTGCTAAGCTGGTGTCATCGATCAACAGTAGTTCAACACGTAGGAGAAAAGTTTGGATTTTGTATGCACTTTTTTAATTGAGTTTTTTCAGGATAAGATCATTATTAAATCTTTAAATAATTCCATTGATGTTAAAAGCTTATGTTATGCGGACTTTAATTTCGGGTGTTTTATAATTTACTAGTTAAAATGAATATTTATGGGGCCCTCCATGAAGTAGCACAAAGGCATAAACTTCTTTGATAGCGATGGATTGGTTTGTTTTGTGGTGTCATTTAGATTGGAAAACCATTTGCTCCACCTACCAATCCGTTGAATTTGTGGCTACCGCTAGATGTTTATTAGAAATTTTTTGTTGTTGAATGTTAATAATCTGTCGCTATAAAAACAAACTAAAACCAGTGTATTGATCGGTTCGATTCTAAAAGAAAGAATGAAATCAGTGTATTGGATTTGTTGTTTGAGTAAGTCCAAGATTGAAAGATTAAAATATGTTTTTTAAAATTTTAAATTTTAAATCATTTTTAATATAAATGGTATGTAAAATTTATCTTGTTATTTAGTTAAAGTTCTTCGTGTAATGTATGTTTGACGATATTATACCATTTAAATAAGGGATCGTTAGTTTGGGATCTTTTAAGATTGGATAGGAGAATCAAAAGCACCCTAAATTTTTTAGATTGATTACTAATGAAAAACAACTATAATTCAATATTTTATGGATAAATTTAAACTTAATTCAACATTAATAAATTAAATCCAACTAACCTCAACCCTGATTATTTTATTTATGGACTGAACAGAACTTAATAAAATTTTCCAACTAAAAAGTTAGATGAACTTAATTCTTACCTATTGGCATGGTTCATTCTAATGGTAACTGATGATTCGTCAAATTTAAAATAAAGAAATGTTTGTCCTTTACCACACGGACTAAAACCCTTCTTATCTTAAATTCCTTCATAGTCAATTTTAATCATACCAAAATAAATAAAAGGTGCAAAAAGTCATACATGGATTTAAATGACAGGTTCCCAAATTTCTCCCTGTGTTAGTTTTTAGTGTCCCACGCCGAGTAATTATTTGCTACGGGAACTAAAAAAGTGGAATTAATGGGCAAAAGTGCTTCAAAACATTTTGTTGACCAAAACAGTACACTTTTGAATTATTGGTTTATTCCTCTTTTCTATATTATTTATGTTTTCGAAATTAGTAACTTTCGTAATCCATGTAACTAAAATATGAAAATTTAAGATAATAATTTATTTTAAAATTTTTTTTTTATTATTTTTCTTTCATATACAGTTTTATTTACGGTTATTACTTTCATCATATTAATACGCAATTTTCAAGACATTAAAAATAAATTAATAATTAAATATTTTTTTTAATTATTTTATTAAAAGGTGTAGATTAAAATATAGATTTAATCATTGATGCCAAAAAAACGTACAGATTTAATTAATCTGGCTTAATGGGGATTATTTAGCCTCTTTTGCAGCTTTGACAATTGCCAGAGCAAATAAACTTTAACTTTCACTTTGCAATTTTACGTCCAAAATCAAGTCTATATTTGGTTTGACTACCCAACAAATTTCTATATCCACATTTAATAGTTTATTATTTTGAAACCAATAATATGAAAATTATTGTAATATGTGGCCTGACAACACAATTTTATATCTAATGTTTTATATAGTTATGATAAAAATTAAATAAATAATTTAAACTTTTTAGCACTCGTCGTGTTTCCATTGCACTTTGATTCCTAAACACGTATAATTAAGGAAAAATACCTTCATATTAGATTGCAATGTCACGCCATTATACATAATATATATTTTTTTATTGTGAACAAATATGTTGCTTAAAAGCATCTTAGTAGTTGGCGAGTTTTTAATATGAAGTAATATCTTAAATAGAAATCTATATTGATTAGATGATAAAATAAACTATACATTTTGAATAACATTTATAGTAAATTGTATAATTTTTTGTAAATGAAATATTTAATTTTAAACTAATCACAAAAATTTAACTATTTGATTCTCCCCTATTTTTTCAATTCATATTTTACAATATATATGTTAGGACTGACGCATTGCCACCAAACTCCACATTAGTATGATATTGTCCACTTTGGACCAAGCCCTCACGGATTTTTTTTTTGTTCCTTCCCAAAATGCCTCATACTAATGGAGTTTGATGGACTCTTGTACATTGCTTGAAATTCTTTAAATCTTCCAATGTGGGATTTGGTTTGCATTCCAACAATCCTCCCCTCGAACCAAGGACCACACAGCTCGTGGCATTTCCATTCAACGAAATCCATTTAATCTGCCAACCATCTTGCACCGCCGCTACTACAATGCGGAACACGCCCCTCGATTTCGACACAAGGCACCAACTGCCAAATTGGTCCCGGTTAAGATTTGAAGAATTTCTAGCCCAATGCAGTCCGTTCCACTTCCCAGATACGAACCTTGGCACTGATACCACTGCCTAGGTGATTGCTTTAAGCCATACAGGGATTTCTTTAACAAACAAACATAAGATTCTTTACCATTTTTAATGAAACCTTCAAGTTGAGACATATATATCTCTTCCTCAAGATTGCCATGCAAGAAGGCTGTCTTAACATCTAATTGTTCTAATTCAAGATCATAAAAAGCAACAATGGAAAGAATTACTCTTATAGAAACATGTTTAACCACAGGTGAAAAAATATCATGAAAATCCACACCATCAATTTGACTATAACCTTTAGCCACAACCCTAGCTTTAAATCTACCTTTTTCAACT
>CATIWQ010771036.1:0-18253 GCA_949673415.1 Euphorbia schlechtendalii | reverse complement strand
AAAACAAGATCCCCCTCGTGTCTGAAAAGCAAGAAATCGCCAACGTGCAAATCATGATCCTGCACAAACTGTTTCCAGCCATCTGAAAACTGTCTGCCATTGATCTTGATAGGCCAGAGCTTTCCGCATTTGCTCCTCAATGTTAATCTGCGGCATTCTTGCCCTTTCAAGTATTTGAAGAAGGAAACAGGAATGAACTGCAAAATTAAAAAAATGATGACAATCAGTTATTAAGCTGATGATTACAGTAGAGGGAAAAATAGAAAGAAAGAGGAGCTTACAAATTTATCTTCAAAACCTGGAATTAATGGCTGGAAGAAGTGTGGTTTAGTGAGAGCAGTTGCAGACATGATGTTTGTTGAAAGTCCTCAAAGAAGTTTCTGTTTATCAATGGTGGATTATGAAGTAGAGAAAATGCAACATTGGAAAGAAGCAGAAATTCAAAAGGTGATGATAATAACGAAAAAATGACACTTTTTTATATTATATTATATTATATTATTAGACATTGAAAGCTGTAAACTTTACACAGACTTAGTTCAGGTCTAAATCTTGCTTTTTTGCTTTAATGCATGGGAATAACAAAAAAAGCTCAAGACTCAAAACAAGTATGTCATAATGCACAGATCCTATGCTGTGTCACTGTCAATATTTTATTTACCATGGATAACATAAAAAGAATGGAAAACGCAATGCCAGAAATATCGATGGAGAGAAGATGGTCAGGAAAACCGATTTTTCATCTATCAAAAATCTAAAATTGCAATTAAGGACCTATGGAGAAAATATTTACAATTAAGTTCTTCATATATGCAATTTAGTCCTCAACTTAGTAATTCTTTAATTTAATTCATTTTATTAAATTGGGTCAGATACTTTGACCTGATTGACCCGCTCACATGCAGATCGAGTATTTTTAGCAATTCCAGTTCAATTTTTATAACAGTTGTATTAAGGCTTGGAAGCCCATCCCATTAAAGCCCAGGATGACGTTAATAGGTTGTAACTATGTAAGCGGTTAATCCTCATCAACTAACACTCCCGAAGGTAAAACACTATTCATTGCTATCTTATACTCATTCGATAATCGGAAAACCTCTAATTTAGACATCAATTAGCTACAATTCATGTTTAAGTCAGTATTTTTTTATTGAAAGCTTGTAGAAGAAACAGAAGAAAGCATACTACTCGATGAGCTTTAATTCTTCTTCTCTGATATAGTATGTCATATTGTACAGTAGCAGATCTCAAATTAGCTTATTTGCCAATCACATACTCAAATTTGTTAGTTTGATTGAATTTTCGTATGTTTTCATATCTATTTTAAAATTGGTATTATCTTTTACAGGCAATTAATAACTAGGTAATTAGAAAACCCTAATTTTAGAGTCATTATACTTAATTTCAGGATTAGGTGCACTTTTACACAATTATTCATGAATTATTTAAAAACCCCTGAAAAGGTTGTTGAAAAAATTTTAAATGTTCACGTAGTGTATTTTAACTTTTAAGTCAACATATAACAGGGCATTACTATTTTTGAAAATGAGAGTTGAGGAGGTTGATGTTCATGGGACATGTATCCTAATTAAGTTAGCATCCATGCTTTCGTAGAACAAACAACCGAGCTCGAAAAATTTATTAGAAAAAATTACAAAAGTTAGCAAGATTCAAGTGAACCGTATAGGGCGTTACTTTGAATTCTGGTGCAATGATGTTGTTCCCGGAATCAATTTTTCATACTTCTAGATTTCAATAGGATTTTATGTGTTGTGCAAAATGTTTACGCTGAAGGAAGTTGTAGCTATAAAATATATCGCCATATATTATGGCTTTTGCTGTGAAGCATTATCTCGCCACTTTAATGTTGCATTTTTGCTTATATATGGCAAACACCTAACTTGAAAGAAATCAGTATTTCATAATTATTTTTTGCTTTCCTAGTAATTTCATTAGTGATGGGACTATTTAAACTGGGATGACCTTACGACATGTTTTTAACTGATTTAAGCCAAAGTTCAATCTTACCTCGAGCTTATCTTATGGTTTGCTTGCGAATTAAATTGTTATTTATTTAAAATGTATGCATGCATGTATGTATGAATGAAGAAACTAGTAAGGCCAAATGCATCAGCACCTTTCTAAAGTTGATTGGAAAAACCTGATGCCGTTCTCAACTTTCAAAAGGACCAGTTACCCTCCTTAACTTGGCATAAATGCATTGGTCTGTCTCCTCAATGCCACGTGTCAACTTCTGGTTGAAGAGCGAAAAATGACATCTTTGAAAAGTCGAACCAATCATATTCTGACATATGTCATCGAGGGGCTGGCTGGTTCTAAATTACAAACTGAAGGGGGGCATCTGGACCTTTTGTAAATTCTGGGTGGCATCCGAAGAACCAACTTGAAGGAGGTGTTGATGCATTAGACCAACTAGTAAAAAATAGCCAAAATTAACACTAATGAGCTGGGGTTTGTTTATGATAATCAACCGACAAAAATTGTTGTGGTTATTCATAATGCAATATGGATAGCATACAAATCATAGATGGTGGACTAATTATTTAGAGGGCCATTTCATTATTAAAATCTAAGTTGGTTTAATTTATTACTAATATGTTTGTCATTCATGTTATTAAATTACTCTTACAAATACTTTATGTTGAGAGAAAATCATCAACCAATTATATGCATAGTCAACTTTGGTTTTATTTATCAACTAAATTTTTACCTACAATAAATAAATATACATATATTTTTCGACTCATTATAATTAACTTAGATCTTCACTTATTTAAGAATATAATATTAAATTTTTCGTATATAATAAATTTTTCGTATATACAACTTTTAAACCTATTTCCTGATGATAATTTGCATATATTTTAAACAAATAATTCAGTTTGTTTATTTCACAGCGAAGCATCTTTTATTATTAAGTGAGCAGATTCATTATTCTTCCTTCCTTCATAAACAAAATGAACTTTAGCAAAGGACCTGGAAATCCTTTCAATTTCCATGACAATGACACCAACATAATCTAGTAAGACTGGTTGTCCATTACAAGCATTTATGGCAGAAACATTATCAGATGCCACTGTTATTTTCCAAAAGCTGGCCTGGAGTGAAAATTGCATTCCTGTGAGAATGCTCATCAATTCAGCATGGAGCATAGATAAGCAATCTCCAATTGGAGCTGATCCCGACATCAAAACTGCGTCCTCTGAATCACGCAAGATGAAACCTGCAGTGCACTTTCCACTTCCCGCCGGCACAGCAGCATCCACGTTCAATTATACCATTCCTCTTGTTGGCGGGTTCCATATTTGAGCTTGTTGTGGTTTTGAAAACAAAGTATTCTCATCGTCTTATGGTAAGCCTCAAACTTTTTTTGTCAAGATAAGGTCAACCAATCTTTTGGTTGGGATCTTAGGCTTCCCATGGGTAATCCAATTATGACTCCACCAAATAGCACTGCAAAAAGTACCTTGTACCACCTTTGTCAAATTCTGAAAAGCTTCTTGGAACCATTGCGTGCAGTCATTTCCAATCAGCTTATACACTTTGACTCTAAATCCCAACGCTTTCCAGATTGGTTTGACATGGCAGCAATTCTTGAATATATGAATGAGACTATTATTATCACACCTGCAAAAGACACACTCCGGTTAAACAAGAATCTTTCTGCTTCTAAGGATCATTTAACATGGAAGAATATTTGAAGCAGCTCCATAAATACAATGTTTAAACTTCGGCTGAATATTGAGTGCCCACAAACATTTGCAAAAGGGTCGCCCACCTCTCGAAGAAGAAGCTATGTTCGCAAGCTCGAGGTTTACATCAAGCGTGCTATAATAACCAGCTTTAACTGAATAGTTACCATCGTTATAAATTATTAATACTAATTATTTTTATTTTTTAAAAAAATATGGGGCATTTAAATTCATTCAGTGCATATACAATATATGTCAAGTCCATATTTTAAGTTCGGCTTCTAAAGGTGTTATTGTCAGATTGTGTACCCACTTACAGAATTAAACAAATTAAAATATTTTTCTTCCCTTCTACTAAGACTAACACTTTTTTATAATTAAACATCTTTCACCGTATATATATGAACAAGAAAAATATCTAGAAATTAAGGCGAAAAACCTAAAGTCCGAACAAAGAAGATCTATTATCCGGATATTCTGCTTTCCAAAATACAAAATCACATGCACAATTAATTATTTTCTAAGATAAGATCTCAAATTAATATAATTGACAACAACCAATCAGAATATCCAGCTCAATATTAATTAGTAATTAGTAATGTCATTTTCAACAAAAATAATAGATATGAACAAAATATATATACTATTGGGACGTCTATTCATTTTGCAACATAGCTCGTGCGTGGGAAATAAATTAAGCATATGTTTCTACTTGGAGAAACATATTTAAATTTCCATTCGAATATACATTTATAAAGGAAAGTTTAAAATTGTTTTCCAAATAATTTTTTTTGAAAAGTTTCATCTTCAAGTTTCTTTTAAGTTGTTGTGAAAAGTTCTTGAAATTAGTAGCATAATTAATTAGTATTAATAGTTAAAATCCATTGTTTAATGTCAATATATGATATTATATGAAAAAATTGTAAGTGAACCTTTTTATGAAAACGATATTGACAGCAATGTCAAAGAGGCCCCTAGTAATATTATATGTACATACATATAGCATATTTAAAAATTTAACTTGCTATTATTTTTTAAAAAAATCGATTAATTGTACAAGGATTGAGGTTTGAATCCAAGTATAACTCAACTCCTAAACCATCAGTGGATGAATTGGTAGATTGTTATAACTTTTTTTTCTTTTTGATAATATAGCTTGTTATAACTTATATCAATACAATAATGATAATTAATTCAATTACAACTGCTCTTTCCAATGGTATTCAAAACACAGGAAGGAGGGAATGATATTTAAAATATTGATAGGTAATTAATAAAAAATGTTATGAAAGGAAACTATATTATAAGGAAGAAATAAGCACAAATCCATGGAATGACTTTCTTCATAATTAATCTTTTTTATATTTGTATGATTTTTATTTTCAAAAAATAAATTTGTATGGTTTCCCAATTTCCAAATATGTATTAATGATAAATGTATATTTTCAACCTCCTAATAGTTTTATTACCAAAACCGACACTAATTAGCTTAACAGTCACTATTCATATGTAATATTCGTAATATATTTCAACAACATTTCTATAGTTAAATATATTAAATTAAACTATTGGAAAAGAAAATTGTTTCTTTAAATATTTAGGGCATGCATTGGACGGTAATGTTTTATTTTCGAAACAGTGAAAAATAATTATAAATGTAACCCAACACACTTAAATTAATTAAATTAAATTTTTTGGGTAATTGTGATTAAGGGTCCACTTTAATTAGGAATTTTCACCTTGCTTTATATATGATTATTTCTATTTTTTGATACTTTTCTTAAAACATTTTTCTCAAAACAGGGAAGCAGATTAGACAGTAAGAAATACTAGTAGCATATTTTATAAGAAGAGACAGCGGCATTCCTTTTAGCTGAGTTTGAATTAAATTTTTATTAAGTTTGGTATGTTTATCAAATTTTTAACGGATTCAAGCCAAATTAGCTCGAGCTTATAATTATGGTTCGTTTGCGAACTAAAGTGTTATTTATTTAAAATATTATATATATTTTAAAACTAATAAATCTTATGTTGGTTTGATTACTTCAATATGTACAAAATTTTGTTACGAACTAGCTCGTTTATAACAATTCAAACTTCAACGAGTTTTTTCCGCACGATTAGCTTGGCTAATGTGTAGCCCAATTCCTACCACTTATTTAACTGGAATTTCAAAGTTGGGTCACCTCTCAACTAGTTGTGCATCTTTTCTTTTGATTTTGTTCATTAATTCCATTATATAAAAATTTATTTAGAAGTTATAATAAACAACAACGAAAGCCAAGAATATGCTCATCTCATTTTTCACATCATAACCGACATGTTCCAATCAAATTGATGGACTTCTAAGGCTCTACTTTGAGAGCAAGTTTTGCATGAATAATAAGGTAAGGAAATGATAGGATGGAAAAGTAAAAGATAATATTGGATAAAAACATAAAAAAAAATTGCATAATAGTGTGTTTGGGAGCAAGAATAGTATGTATATGTATATATACACCTATATATATGTATATATATATACCTATATGTACGTGTATATATATGTACCTATATGTATGTATATATCGAATTTACCTATTCATCGTTAAGTTTTAAAAAATGCTTATATATTAAATTTAATTAAGGGGTTAGAAATATAACATTCCACCAAAATGGTGAATTCAAAATGTCTCTTTAAGTATTATTTTAGCATGTAAAAAATGAACTTATAAACCATGTAAGTTTTACCAAATATCATTTAATTATATACGACAATTAATCATTTACTTTTATTTATTCTATTTCATCATTTCATGATTCTTGTGATTAAAAGTTAATTTAACACATACTTAGATTACTTAACAGATGATTCCAATTAAGTTTTTTAAAAAATTTCAATCCTAAAGGACGTTTCTCAAAACTTCTCCTTGTTAACTTATAACAAAATACATTTTTTTTAAACAAGTATAACTTGTTTTTAACTAATAGTCTATAATATCTTGTTTTCAACTTTTTAGTTAAAAAATTTCAAAAGTTAAAATCTCGTTATAAGTATTTTTTAAAAAATAAGTTAAAAAGTACAAGTATCGAGGAATACCCTCTAAAAAGTGTTTAGCAAAAAGTTAAAGAAATGCTCCCTCCATATTATTTTTCTTTCCAGCAATCGTGTTCTACGAATGTAAAATTGTGAAATAGTTGGGAAAAAAATATTTGAACAATAAAAGCATATTACAATATATGCAGGTCGGCCTTGGGGGGTTGGCAGCGAGTGCGACTGCAAGTATCCATAGTCGAAAAGGGTCCAAACATAATTTTTGTTTACATTTTTAATAATTAATATTAAAAAGATAAAAATTAACAATAATTTAATGTTAGATGATTTAGTAAGTTAAGTGTTATAGACATGAAAGATTTTGAAATCAAATCTTAATTTCTCAAAAAATATTTACTTTTATTATTACTTTTAATAAATGTCACTTTTGTTAATATTATTTTTCCTATGGCCCTAAAATTGACTTGAATACATGAGGGCTTCTAATACTATTGTAAATTATATGCAAGTTTCATTATAAAAAAGAAAATATTTGCATGTTTTTTTCTTCTACAGCTAAAATAATGGTTTACTTCAACCAACTTAATTATCCATGTTTAATTATTGATTTTCATTTTATTTTCAGTTTCAACAACATATAATTTGGTCAACACCTGAAAGACCCTTAAGATATTGTCCAGATATTTCACCATTCCGTTTGCTTCTAGTCAACTACACTTGTTTTTTGGGCTGATATGTTAACTAAAGCCTAATGCATAGTTTGCCCGGTAAATTTAGTTTCAAAAGTTAAATAATTTCTTTGAACTTTAAAAAGAACCCATTATCCTTGAATTTACAAAAATGCATTAATTTACCTTCTTAATTTGTAGAAACGCACTAATTCATTTTTTGATTGTCACGTGTCAACTAATGATGCAGAGAGAAAAATAACATATTTAAACAGTCAAACTAATCAAAAGGTGACACGTGATTTTCAGGGAGCAGATTGGTATTTTTATATAAATTGAGGGATAACCAGATATTTTTCAATGTTCAGTGAATTATTTAAGAAGCAAATTATGCATTAAGTCTACTTTTGTTTGTAAAAGTAATTTAAAATTCAAATCATTTAATATCCTTAATTACTTGAGCCAGCACTCAACTCGTATCGCATGCACTTGCTTTCCTCTCTTAAATCTAAACTCTCGTTATAAATTTTAATTTTCTCAACCTATTCCATTCCTTGTGCTCAAGAGTCAAGACATAAAAATCAAGTGGTAGAAAATCTAAAAGGATGAGGCAACGGTTGGAGTTTGTTGTAAATTAGATAAAGAGACACATGGTATTACTGTATTAGTCTGTCTATAAGTTCTTCCAGCTGATACCTTTCCCCTCAAATTGAGCTTTTGTCATGTTGGATCTGTCCCTAGAGAGAGAAAGTAGAGCTTTTAAAATAGCCTTCTTCCCTATCTATCTCTACATTGTCCATTGAATTGGGAATATTGAGTTATTGAGAGGGATGAAGCATCTAGTTCTTTGTATGTCTAATTCATTGGTTTTGGGATCTGGGTTTTGAAAAAGTTTGGTTTTTTCAATTGGGTTTGCTTCAAATTTGTTTGGAGATAGTGTAAATGGCTCCAAGATTGGATTTTTGGGGGAAAGATAGCAAGAAAGGAACTCTTACTCCAGTTGTAGTGAAAATGGAAAACCCAAATTTTTCAGTTGTTGAAATCAACGGTCCAGATGCTGCATTTCGGCCAGTTGAAAAGAGTAGAGGCAAAAATGCTAAACAAGTTACATGGGTTTTACTTTTAAAAGCTCATAAAGCTGTCGGTTGGGTTGCTTGGTTAGCTACTTTGTTTTGGGCATTACTCGGAGAAATTAAGAAAAGGTTGATTTTCAGACAAGGAGTTGCAGTTGCAAGTGAGAAACTAGGGAAAGGGAAACTGGTACTGAAAATCATTAGAGTCTTTTTGGTCACTTCGATAGCTATATTGGGTTTTGAAATTGTTGCTTATTTCAAAGGCTGGCATTATTTTGAGAATGCTAATTTGCATATTCCTACATCCTTGGATTTGCAAGGGTTTATACACATGTTTTATGTTGGTTGGTTGACTTTTAGAGTGGATTACATTGCTCCTGCAATTTTACTTTTGTCTAAGTTTTGTGTTGTTCTGTTCCTCATTCAATCTGTAGACCGTTTAGTACTTTGCTTAGGATGTTTTTGGATCAAACTGAAGAAGATTAAGCCAAGGATAAATAAAGATCCATTCAAGTCTGAGGATGTTGAAACAGCAGAATCTCAGTTTCCTATGGTTCTTGTCCAAATTCCAATGTGCAATGAAAGAGAGGTAACACAAGAGATTCTTCCTATTATCTCTTTCTTTTGTGATTTCTTGTTTTGTTCAATTTGTTTGAATGGCTCTGTTGTCATCAATTATGGAGTTTAGTATTATGAGCTTGGAATTGAGAAATATAGTAAGAACACAAATAAAAAAAGCTTGGTTCGGTCAATTCACCTACATGAGAAGGAAATCACATTTTTTATCCAAACTTTATTACTCAAAACTCGAAACCGAATAGAATTTCAGGCATACTTTTGGAGCAGTGAGAAGGGTGTCAAATTTCTACTTGAACTAGGAAAACCAAGTAAAATTCTAGTAGAGCTTGGAAGCTTTGAAATTTTCGAACTTTGTTTGAAGATTGGATTTTTGGAAAAGAAAAAGTTTTGATCCTTTACGTTTTAGCCCAATGCGTTTGAAGCTGTGAGATGGGTTTTGTTTTCGAACCGAACCAAGAAAATGAGTAAAATTCTATGCATAATTTTACATACTTCACTTAGGTCATAAAGATTACGTCTTTTAGTGAAAGAAATGAGAGTCTTTTGATTCGGTTGTTTTGTGCAGGTTTTTGATCAATCTATCTCTGCAGTATGCCAACTAGATTGGCCGAGGGATCGGTTACTAATTCAAGTTCTTGACGATTCCGACAATAAAAGCATTCAATCTTTGATCAAGGCAGAAGTTGGAAAGTGGAAACAAAAAGGAATCAACATAATTTATTGTCACCGCGCAGTTAGAACTGGTTACAAAGCTGGGAATCTCAAGTCAGCAATGAGCTGTGATTATGTTAAGGATTACGAGTTTGTCGCCATATTCGACGCGGATTTCCAACCTTACCCCGACTTTCTCAAGTCAACCGTGCCTCATTTCAAGGTGTGGACTAAACACCAATTTCATAAATTCAATGCTCCCTTTTTAACTCTATTTCGTAATGTTTTGTTTTTCAGGGAAATCCCGAATTGGGATTGGTTCAGGCAAGATGGGCCTTTGTAAACAAGGACGAAAATTTGTTGACTCGTCTCCAAAACATCAATCTTTGTTTTCATTTCGAGGTAGAGCAGCAGGTTAATGGAGTGTTCCTGAATTTCTTTGGATTCAATGGGACAGCTGGTATTTGGAGGATTAAGGCGCTAGAAAATTCGGGTGGATGGCTTGAACGAACAACTGTCGAGGACATGGACATTGCGGTTCGAGCACATCTCAATGGTTGGAAATTCATTTTCCTTAATGATGTCAAGGTTCATTTTATCCTTCTTTAGTTCGAAAATCCCTTTTACTTTTGCAATTTCTCTAAAAGTTCTTTTATGATCAAATTGGGAAGTAGGATTAACCGATCTTTTCAACTTATAAGTACAGCATACCTATAAATTCACTTTGAAATGAGTACTTTTCAGTTCAGTTCTGTTTTGTACACCTGCAAATAAGTTGAAAAGAACGGATCCTTAATTTAGACCAAAATTGGCACATGACCGAACTTTGCACCTTGCTTTTCAAATGTGTGCTATTACGAGCATGTGCTGAAAATGCGGTTTTCGCTGCATATATCTTTGTAGGTTCTATGTGAACTTCCCGAATCATACGAAGCTTACAGAAAGCAGCAACATCGTTGGCACTCTGGCCCGATGCAACTCTTTCGCTTGTGTCTTCCCGCAATTATAACTTCTAAGGTGATTCCCATGCCCTAAATTTCATGTTTCTATTTTAATTTTTTTTTACTAAAAAAAGGGATTTCGAAATTCCGGTCTTGCAGATAGCGATATGGAAGAAAGCGAACTTGATCTTACTCTTCTTCCTGCTAAGAAAACTCGTCCTTCCATTTTACTCCTTCACATTGTTCTGCATAATCCTTCCTCTGACAATGTTCGTCCCCGAGGCGGAACTACCCTTGTGGGTCATTTGCTACATCCCGGTTTTAATGTCATTTCTCAACATCCTCCCTCACCCAAAATCATTCCCGTTCATCGTCCCCTACCTTCTCTTCGAGAACACCATGTCCGTGACGAAATTCAACGCCATGGTTTCAGGTTTGTTCCAGCTTGGCAGCTCTTACGAGTGGATCGTCACGAAAAAAGCCGGGAGGTCCTCCGAGTCAGACTTGCTGGCTGCCGCCGAGAGGGACTCGAGAACAACGAGCCGGCTACAAAGAGGAGGTTCGGAGAGTGAATTGAACCGGTTGAAAGAAGAGATCGAGACGGTTTCGAAACCGGTTAAGAAAGTGAACAAAATATACCGAAAGGAGCTGGCTTTAGCGTTTTTACTGCTCACAGCTGCCGCGAGGACGCTATTATCGGCCCAAGGAGTGCATTTCTACTTCCTTCTCTTCCAAGGCGTCACGTTTCTGCTCGTTGGTCTCGATTTGATTGGAGAGCAAATGAGCTAAGAAATGGGAAAAGTCAAACTGGAAGGTTTGGTCAATGAATCAGTCAATCTATTCAACACTGGTGAAAGGGGGTATCATTGAGTTCAATGAATGAACAATTTCATTTTTCTGAATTTGAATTTTTTCTCTGTTATTCAATACCATTCACATTAGAGCCAATAGTTTATTCAAGTATTGAATTGTTCTTTTCTTGTAGTTAATTTAAGATGAAGCTGGAAAATGGTGTAAAGTAAAAGCAAAGTGAGGGGTAACGTATAGTTTGCTTATTGTTTAGTTCTGGCAAGGACTCTGTAAAATCATTATTTGTACATTAGCATGTATTTTGTCTTGTTGTTAATATATCAAAATAATTAAATTCCCCCGTACAAAGATCCTTTCTTTCTGCTGTTTGTAGAATAACTGTACTTGTTGAGTGATGATAATTAATTACTTTGAATAATGGCTAAGTACATACAAAATAATATTTTAATATTGCTAATGGTGCGCTTGATTCAGAACTTAAACATGCCTTATTTTTAAAAAATAGCTTCTGGTTGTTTTGGTTAGTCTCACGGTGAAGTCGTTTAGGAGAGGGACGTTGAAATATTTATGAACAGTCTCTAACAGATTAACACAACAAATGCAAGAACTTGAAACGGTGAAAATGTATTTCAAAAGAACCAAAGTAGATAAGACTATTTAATAAGACAAGAAAAGAGAGTGTCGGCAGGAGCAAATGGGACATATAGATGTTTTGTGGGCAGAGTTTGATTTTGGTTCGTTTGTAATTTTAAGGAAAAGCTCAACTCCTATTTTAATTTTTCATGTTAATATCATGAAAGAAAAAGTCTTTGACTCTGACATCTGAGATGTCACATCTCCAATTACTGTATTCACATATCAATTTTGGCATGTATACATTGCTTTTATACTTTCTGCTCTATCAACCAAGTGTCACGAATTCGAACAACCTTTGGTGCGGAGAGAAGAAACCATGATCAATGGTGGATTTTACGTTGGTTAGCATTTGTTACATGACAATATTCAGGTCACTTAACTACAAAATTGACAACATATTTCAAATTTTAAGTCATTGATTCACACGCAAGCAAGTCCTCGTAAATTACTCTGATTTTTGCTTGGCGTGAATCAAAAGTGTCTGATTCCTCGCCACAACAAAGTTGTCAGCTCATTATTCTTTCAACTACAGTTTTTTCCATGCTTTTGCCGTGTATACATACTACTAAATATTTACGTGTTTACGTGGCTGATCTCTCCTGCCTCCCTCTAAAAACGAGGGGCTTTTCCATAAAGTGGCCAGCTAGATAAAAAACATATATGTTAGATGGTAATACAGGAATATGATTCTTCTCTTCAACATATTTGCAAGTGTACTAAATTGAACTGAAATGTATTTATTTCAGTACAAATTCACAAGTATGCAATAGTTGTAAATCATGAACTCGGCTGAATAGAGTATAGGTTGAAAAGAACGAATAGAGCCTATGTCAGCACAGCAAAGCACTAGAATGAGGTTTCTAATTTATTCAAACACAAATCAACAAATATACCTCAAAAATGTAAATAAATGCCATGGAAAATTATTAAAAAAGCAACATACAGCTGATGGGGAACGGTGAAAAAATGGCTCTAGCCGGATGTGTTCATTGCAGACATAACTAGCCAGCCAGCAAAACAAAACAAGCCGCCGCCAGTCAAGACCATGGTTTAAGCATCACGAAACTGCAGTAAAAAGAATTTCCCCAGTATAGTTCTGCTGGACTCATCTCCTAGCTCCCTCAATTTTAAGCCATTTCAAGTCAAAATGGCTACCACAAGGGAGCCAGCCACACGAGGAACCAAATGATCACCAAGAAAGGTCTGCATTGAAGATTTTTTGCACTCCATGTGCCACAAGTAACAAATTCGGTTTATTTGAAGTATGCATGAATAACGGCACTACGCTTTGGACACAATTATTTTCAGAAGACTTCAGCTTCCAAGAAAAAATTCTATACTTCCAAACAAACAAATATATATGCATATGCAGAAAAACACTAGAATGTAGCATTATAAAGCTTTCTCATGATTGACCGTTTTGATCTCAAAAAAGTCAATGGTTCGAAAATACAATATCCCCAGCACCCAAACAAGAACACTAACGTAGCAAAAACCTCCTAACATCGAGCTTTCAATAAGGTGTCAAAATATCCTGAAACTTTTGGGTCCGGGGTTTTCAACATTAAATCCAATTGTAACTAGAGCATACCCAGAATTTAATTATCAGACAGTATCAGTCTTCTATACTGTATTTCGAGTCAAAACATAGATCTCGTCATTTTGAACTTTAAAACCCTAACTTCTGTGAAACAAATTTAAGTACCTGCAAGAAGCGTTTGCAGCAGAGCTCTCTATCCTTTAAACTTAAATAAAATAGAGACGGGGACAGCTGGAGAGTTCAATCATACAGAAGCAGATATGAAGTTAGCTGGGATCCAAAACATTTCAAATGAAGATCCCAACGCAGAGCAGCGAAGAATGAAACCTCAAGCGTAGAAGCACAAAACCAACGAAGCAGAGACCCAGATGACACCTCAACACAAAAACAAAAGCATAAACTTTTAGCACGAGTCTTAGGACAATCTGTCTTAATGAAACTGATAATGAATACCTAAAGATATTTCTGCCACAATAAGTTCTACTAAAAAATAGAAAAATAACTAACATAGTAACAAGTATAAGAAACTTATCCAAAACAAAGATGCAGGGGGAGTTGCCCATTTAAAACACAGTCGTACTGAAGTCCAAACTCCAAACATAACAAACACACTTAATCATAGTATCATTGCAACAAATTGCCTTTCATACTGAGGCTGCTACTTTTAACTCCTGCTTCTGCGTCGATCCCTTGCACCATTTCTGCATAAAAACAAAATCAGAAACTGTAAGCCCTCAAATTGATTTTGTTGAACTTCATCTCCCACTTATCAAACTGCAGGTGCAATGAAAAATTGTGAACCAAAGGAAGTAGCCCTCACCCATTGGCGTATGGCACCTCCTCACGGGCAGCGCGATATGGTGGTGATCTGCTGTAGCTGCGTCCACGAGGTGAAACACTGCGGCGTTTTGGGGATCGCTCACGTGGGCTGTAACTCCTATGGCAAATTTAAAACGTTTTAATTGATCAAAAGAAGACAAGTATTTGTTTAATATTGACTAATAGGACAAATAGGGAAAAGGGTAGGCATGAACCAAGACTTTACCTTCGGCCATAGCTTGGACTCCTGCGATATCTTGGGCTGCGGCTACGTCGCCTTCCACCACCACCAGCACCACGTGAACGACATTCACGGGCAAAGTGACCAGGCTCTCCACATTCGTAACACTTCAAGTCTGAACCACCAGAACGACCACGACCTCCACCCCTGTCCCCGCCCCCACCTCGGCCACCTCCGCCTCTAGAGTTGTGAGAAAGTTCAACTCTCCAACCATTCTTTCCTGTGTCAAAGTGATTGATCATTAAAAAAGATAAGCTAGCATTAAAACATTATATGATTCTAAAACAAATACATTGCAAGAAAAAGAAAATTGTCATCAGCATTTTCATTGAACAAACTTCTCAGCTAGTGTTGTCACAGGCGCTAGGCACACTAGGCTCCAGCCTCATCGCCTTGGCACCTGCAAGGCACGCCTGGATGAGCTAGGCGCCAGGTGCTGGAGGCGCATCTAGGTGCATTTAAGATACTAGAACTAAGAAACAATAAAAAAGAGTTTTATAAGAATTGGAAAGAATGGGGAATAGGGCAAAAATAGGAAGAACAAGATGATATTTTATATAACAAACAAAGAAAATATTTCAATATCTAGTACTACAGTTATCATTTATATATACTACTGTAAGTCTATAACTTTAAACTCATAAAAATAGTAGTTATTCCATATAGATTAATATAACACAATTAGGAAAATCGATTATTATTGTAAATGATGAGAAAAATAGTAATACTAATGTTATTATTGATAAAATGATCACTCTATCCTAGATAAAATGATCATTTAGATTTATTTTAACACGCAAGATAAAATAAATTGACAAACTTTTAATTTTATTTGAACACTTGGGAAAAATTTTATTTTTAGTTGGTGCGTTCAAGGTATGTTACAAAAAATATCTCGACTTCGTAGAAGATAAACAATTTTCAATAATGATGACAAGTAAACACCTAAATAATTTTTATTAGTTTATATATTTATTTATACATCAGCATCATTAAGTTTTTTTAGTCGGTACGCCTAACATGTGCTTTGCGCCTAGCACCTTGACAATAATATTTTCAGCAAATAAACTCATTCCAATATCCGAAAGCTGAAAATTGGCTTAACGTTAAACTCAGGACAGGACACATTAATAGAATATAGAGATAATTACTGCAAACATAAAGCTTCATCTCTCACAAAAAAAAATACTAACTGAATCAGCCAGTCTATCTTGCAAAAATTCCAACTGCTTACGCTTTATAGGAAATGGAAGGCCGTTGGAGTTTCAAAGAGAATGAGATAACTATTATCACAGTTTACAATGCTCTTTCAACATTTTAGAGACTAGTAAATGTGTAAAGAAATACCATCAAGCTCATGAATTGCATCCTCTGCATCCCTTTTGTCATCAAAGTCAATGAACGCATAACCTGGTGGCCTCCGTGCAACCCATACACTGCATATTAAACAGTGATCAACTGACCATATCAATAACAATAAAATAAAACATCTATTTGGAAATCACTTATAAATAACTACTACTTTGTCCATGAAACAAAACTTTATAAAAGCACAAAGGGATATCATCAGACAGGGGGCAGGGAACCCAATAATTAGTCTCTCGACTCTCTCAAAATTAAACAGATAACTGCAACCAGAAAAATACAAAAGATAAAACATTTACCTTCTTATAACTCCAAACTTACGAAATTCATCTTCAAGTTCACGCTCAGAAACTCGGGGATCCAAATTACCCACATAAACACGAGACATTATATCAAAAACACCTACAGCATGAAAAGAAAAGAAACAAAGACAAGTTAAAAAACTAGGCTTTAAATCCTCCACATCTAATAGTAAGTATCGTCATATCTATTACAAACCAGTCTCTACTGATGAGAATGATAACCTTCCCTAGCAAAAATCTCTACAGTTCATGACATGAAACTGATAAAACCAGCTGCCTCGACAGCTAATGATGCTTTTATGTATAAAGATAAAACTAAGCGATGAGTACTTTATATGACGATAATCAGAAACTAATGAAGGTGATACGATATCTAGTGATTTAATAAGACACAAATCATAAATGAAGATAATCAGAAAATGAACTTCAGCTATCGAAACCAAATCGAAGTAAAACCTGCATATTCAATGAAATACAAATCTTATCTCAAAAAATTGACTGATGAGGCAGCTAGCTACAGAGGAAATTCGTATTAATAGATCCAAAATCGAAGCAAAACAAAATCACAAAACCATGAGAAAGAAGATGAGAGGATGAGATCTGTACCAGATGAGATTGGCAGAAAACGAACGAGAAAAACCCTAGAGCAGCTCTCTCGTCGCTGCTTCTGTTCTGATGTTGGGTAATTTGCGGTTATAGGGCTTCTTTTGAAAATTTTATAGAATAGTAAAAATAGCGGAAAACTCCCTTCGTATTTTGATATTTGTTTATTAGGCCCATTTCCAATCATTTGAGAGTTCGGCCCATTCTCAAGAAATGGGCCGACATTTATACTTGACTTTAGGCTTGCCATTGTTAACTTTAAATGGTGGCATATATTAAATTTTATATACAGCTTTTTTAATTATGTATTTAAACAATGTTAAATAAATGAAAATCTGTGTTTTATAAAGCAAACGTATAAGTTTGGTGAATTTGAATTTGAACTCATGATACATGAAATAGAAGAATTGAATGAAATAATATAACATATAATAAATAATTTGTATTTGATCTATCATATATGACAGATTTTACGATGATTTTGTTAAAAACAAAGTCCTCATTATTCTACCTCTTATCATCTTTGGATTAATGATGTAATAATTAGTTCAGTGTTAATAAGATGTAAAGTAATATTTACTTTGACAAAAACAAAATCATCAAAATATACTTTAGATGAAATGACTATTTGTTTATTCTATGACTTATGAAATTGTTAAAACTAATTAGTATGAAATAGTCAGTGCATGAATCAAATTAAAAGCCTAGTTCAGCAAGTCCGTTTTTTAAGGTCATTTTTTACAGGAAAATAATTATGATCTCCCTGAAGTTTATACAAATACACTACTACCTTCTTATATTTTGTCAATACATTTATCAGCTCCCTGAATTTTGATTTCATTCAACTACTACCTCCTTTTGTTAATATTCTTCACTTTTCGATCCAAATAACTAACAATATAATTCATTTATCCATTTAGCATATTTTCATTATATAAGCATAATTACTTCATTAAAGTAAGTGGATTATATATTTTTTAAATGAAAACAATGAATACCGCATAAAAAATTATTTATTTATTATATTTTGTTATCGTCAAAGTTCAGTACATGTGCTACCTTCCTCGGTGATTATAATACATCAAGACATTTTGCATTTAAATGTAAATGCACAATTTTGTAACAAAAAATTCAAATGACCTTGTACCATTTTCTTGCAATTTGATGAAGTTGAGTTGCGATTCACCTAAATGGTTCATTTTCAATAACATTTATCAATTTCAAGAAGTAAATTATAGCGATATATAGAGCTACAACATTACTTACACGGATATAAAA
>CATIWQ010771020.1:0-14365 GCA_949673415.1 Euphorbia schlechtendalii | reverse complement strand
ATTGCATTGTTTACTTAAAATCTTTAATATTTAGTAACATTTATTGTAACCAAATATAAAAATTTAATAGGATAAAATATAAAATCTTAAAATAATAATAAATTTAATGTATAAATATATAATAAATATATAAAATTATTCGTCGGGCCGGGCTCGGGTATTTATATAAAAACCAAGCACGGCCCATAAATCTTCGAGCTTTGACGGGCTCGAACTCAGGCCGGGCTTTTTAAAAAAATGCGTGTCCAAGCCCGGCCCATGAAAGCGGGCTTGGACCGGGCCCGCGAACAGGTCTATATACTTGGATTTTTTTATTCCATTTAAAATTCATCTGGGAAAAAACATCACATGTAAATGTATTAATTGAAGTCAAAAAATTTATCATCTTTATTGTTCTTGTTTTTATTATCAACATTATCCTCACACTCCATATATCATTGTTGTGGACACTTTTTAACCAACGATGATAACGATATGATACTATTGAACAAATTATAAAATCATTGTTATTTTATTTTCTAGTAATACTAACTTTACAAAAAGTTGAGCTTCAGACCAGAATATTTTCGAACGCGAATTCTTCCAATTTTCTTTTAGCAAAGGAGTAATAAAATTTAAAATACTCGAACCAAATTTTAACATCCACAGGATATGCTTCAAAAGTTGAGCAAGTTAATAATTTTGAGAAATTAAATGGCATCCTCAGCTATCCAAAAGACTAGGGTTTGCTTAAATTTGCAGTCAAATAATAGTAACTAAAATGAACTTTCTCCCAAGTGATCTCATTGTTCCCACAAATATGGCAACTTTGCCGTCCTAGATTCTCTCTTCCTTCGCCACGTGTCCGATCTTATCCTCTCTTCTTGACACGTTTTTTATCCTACAAAATCTCTTTCTAACACCTAGTAGCCTACACCTCTTTTTGAGCCCACCACGTGTACGCACGCTATTGTCTGAAATACCCCTATCATTACTGCCATTTTTTTTTACCCATGAATATGTCATTAATATATATCAATGAGAGATGTTAACAGTTATAATCTGAAGTGGATTAAATAATTTAATTCCTCCTTGTCGAGGAGAACGTTGCTTTAACAAGCAGATGAGCAGAAAAGTTTGCAGACCTATTGATAAATACTATGTGAATATCTTACTATTATCCCTTTGAATTTCAGAAATATGTAATACTTTAATTAATACACAGAACATTGGAGTAATATATAACAAAATTATTTTTATATCATAAAATTAATTAAACTGATTTATACTATAAATATTACTGATTCATTGAAACCGTAAAAATATAATAATTGTTTTGATGTGATATAATTTTTTAAATATACAACTTCATCCGTCTACTAAATATTGTTGTTTTAAAGGGATTTCGTTACCTTTTTATTATTATCATTTTGTATTTTCAAGATATTTTTTTCCATTCCTACTCCTATTAATTTGTCCAACTTTCAAGATAATTATATTCTAATATCCAATAACAAGAGAAGGTTATAGGTTAAATTGTTTTTATTGAAAAAATTAATAGTCTTGAAAATTGAATAGGACATTTATGAAAGGGTAAACTAGTAAATCATCTCATTTAGTTAGTTGTTATCTTAAAAACTGTGAATTAATTAAAACGATAATATTTAGTAGACAGAGAAAGTATTGCAAATGATGATATAAATTGGCACACATTTTTAGATAGATTATAAAATTTAATCATTTATTAAATTAGTTGTTAGATTGATTATAATTTTAATGTTTTAATATCGGACAATAAAATTTATTTATACACCTAATAAATTGTAAAGTTCATTTTTTATCATAAAATGTCTAGTTTTTTTATATTAAAACTCGTACACATATAGAATCAAAATAGTAAAATTTAACCCTAAATTTAGAATAGATGATCATATATTAAATGTGAGCCCACCGATATTGTCTAAAATATAAATTAAAAACCCACCTATGATGCCATGCCAAGAACATTATCCTTTATCAAGGGGCATTGTCGACTATTCACGGAAGCTAAGCATCCCACTTGCTCACGGCATCTTTAAAAATAATCCTGGACCGTGAATTTGATACCGTGGGACCAGATTTTGCCACGTGGACCAACAGTAAAGCAGAATTTGATGGAGGATTCTGCGCCACAAATATAATCCTCAATTGTGAGCCACAAAATGTACACCACATGATTTCTCTCTCTTTTCTTTGTGCAGTTCGCTTAGCTTGGACTCTTCTCCCTAATTCAGAATATTTGTAAAATATAGTTTCTGATTCATAAAAACCAGATCCACCTCTGTTTTTTTGGTAAAGCTGCAATTTTCTTCAGCTTCCTGGTTCCTCTCTGCAAAAATCCTAAAACCTATCAATTGATTTTGTGAGCTGCTTTGTTTCTACTTCTCTTTCTCTTTATCATCAACTGGGTCTGATTCGTTATCTCTCAATTAATTTCTTCAGGTTTGTTGCACTTCCTTTTTGTAATGTACAGGGTTTTGTCTGGTCTTTGTGAGATGAATTAGTATTAGAATTGAAGTAATGGAAGTTTCTGAATCCTTAATGATCATCCAGGTCAACAAAAATTCAGTTTTTTTGGGGGTTTGTGATTTTTTCTTTGATTTCCTCACTTGTTTTCATCTGGGTTCTGTTGATGCAGAATTGGGTTCTTTATTTTCCCTGTTTATGTTCTCATCAGTTCTTCCGTTCTGTAATTTTTTCTGGGTTTCGTTAGATACAGTGAAAAGGACCCCTTTTCAGTTTGCCAATTATTAGTGTCGTCAGTAGTCTTGGATCTAGATTTACACAGGTGAGATTTCATACAAAACACTAAGGGAGATGACCCAGATCCTAATTTAGGCACAAGTTGCTATTTATGGAGTGTTTTCTATGTCATCTATATTTGGTGTTTTTCTAGATCCAATAAAGGAGTAAATGAATAATTAAAATCCGATCAGATGAGGGATTTGTATTTTCATATTGATCATTTAGCACTAACCTAACACAGATTATGCCCTTGCTAATTTCATTTTTTGTCTAATCTCTTACACAGTTAATCCAACCATGGATTGGTGTTATGCAAGCAATTTAGGTGACTGCATAGTCCCGAAGAATCTAGAAGTTTCCGACAGATTTCCATCACCCGAAAGCTGGTTACACAAATGGGGAAAAACCGAGCCCGGAAGTTTCTCCTTCAACAACAACAAAGGCTTTGCTGTTGATAATTTCAACGGTGGGATTGAAAGTTGTGGCTATGATAAAGATTGGTCAAATTCTCAAGAGTCTTCTTTCCAACCGGCCATTGATTACCAGCTCTTTGGCCTTGCTGGCGGATTCGAATCAACGGATGACTTATACTTGTACAAGCAATAACTTCTGCTGGAATTAAGATTCTTGATTTAATGCCTCTAGGAAAGAAAATTAAAGCATGTAGCGTCAGGCGTCGCTTCCTTAGTGGTTCGGTTTTGTTATGTGCATGGTATACATATAATTGTGTATGGTATAAATTAAATCCATGTTTCTAAATATTTTGTTCACTATGGAAAGCATGTTGATGATGTTATTTATGTTAATTGTGATCCCTTTTCTTCATCGGAGGTCCCTTGATTTTCTTGTTTTTATACATCGAGCTCCTGATCAAGGGGTCAGAAGTGTAAAATTAGACAAATTTCAGGACTGAAAATACTTCGATTTGGAATGAAATTTTTAGTGACCATGATGCTTTTAGCCGTTTACCTTTCTGAATTGACATAAACCGTGTATTCTGACATCTAATGCGGGTCTTTTATGTCGTTTCCAGGAGTTCATTAATCGAGGATGTTCCGGAAAACGAAGAGTTCTACAATTCTTACAGCATGGAAACTGAGATGGTAGATTGTGATGGAACCTCGGCCGACATGGTTTTGGATACTAAGAGCTCTTCGATTGATACTCATAGTATGGGTAGCTCTAAGTATCTGAAAACACATGCGTTTTCTCCGTCGTTAGAGCAGGGAAAAGCTCGAGTTTCGGCTCCAGCAAAGGTGAAATTCTCTATTTATTAGTGATAGTTCCCTTGCTACTTTATTACCCTTAGAATAAGCATGCGAGATTGCTTTCCAGGCTGTTATCTTGAAAAGCTCAATTTCAAGTTTTCCCAAGCTGTTGTCTTGAAAAAGGTCTGGAGAATATGAAAATCCATATTTTTTAAACAATGCAGGTGCTAGGATTTGAAAATCCATTTTTTAATTGTCCATTTAGTCAAAATATGAAAATCCAAACTATTTCAAGATTCCATGATTCTTTTCCATCTTTCTTCTGTGTATACTCTTATTTATTCCATGGTAATAAATGCACAGTTTGGAAAAGTAAACCATTAGAAGTAGATTTGTACCTGTGTATACCCTTATTAATTGTTTTATTAAAAAGTGTGAAATGTGTAGGAGCGCTACTAAAAAAACAGAAGTAATAGTATCAAGAGTCAAAAATTTTTTGTAAAATTTGTGAATGGAGGACGGCAATCCCAATCTAAACTTGGACTTTTAAATATGAGATTAGAATTCAATTGTGTTTACAAATAGCCTTTTTAATCGATTTGAGTGATGCGTCTTTTTTTCAAGTCACCGGTGGGTAAGGTCTTGGTCCCTTGCGGGCAGAGCAACTCAAGTGAAAAAGTCAACGAGGAAACATGTCTGGAAAAATCTGTTTTAGAGGAGCTTGGAATGGTGATGTCACAGGTAATCATCACTCTCTATTACACTATCTCCCTGTGTTTATATTTTAGCGCTTATAGTTTTTTATTCAAAACGATCAGATGACAGAAAAGACCCGACTTTGCTTCCGCGATTCCTTGTATCGCTTGGCCAAGAACTCAGGGACAGAACAGGAAGACAAAATGAGGTAAATCCATGTCATTCCATCATTTATTTGTTCCCTTTTAGTTATTAAGAGAAATCTATTGAATTTTTTCTAAAAATTGTTATTTTCAGGCATAAAGGGAAGAAAACTAACGAATCAGAGACGAACACGAACACCATCGATAGAACCGTAGCGAACCTTCTGTTCAATAAGATGGACATGAATGTAAATGATTATCCTTTTGCAAGTTCCAAAGACGAAAGTCTCGAAGCGAATTCACAACAAATCTGCAGCTTTCCGCAATACTCGAGCGAGGTTCCGATACTGTGTCAAGGAATGTCGGCAACTATACAGTTTGGCTGTAATCCATAGGCAATCGAGCCGAAATAAGTTATCGCTGTCTCAATCGAGAAACAAGCTTGAGAAAAACTGTGAGAGCTGTGGTTTTTGCGTTGTGAAGCACTTTAATGTATGTAAATTAAGTGAGTATTTTGTAGAGGGGGAGTTTTCTGCCGTTAGTTCAGCTCAGTTTTGATTAGGGAAACGGGTTTTCTTTTTTCCATGATTATGAATTGAATTAATTGTAGTTTACTGATATTAGAACCTTTTGTGCTTAATGAAAGAAAATTCTGTATGTATGAGCATATTTTCATAACCAAAGGGTGTTATGTTGTTGAATATTAATATATAAATCTAATTAATATGATTATACATAACCAATTGTTTTTGTTTACAATGAAATGGATACAAAATGAAACATAATCAAACAGAAAAAGGGAAAAAAATCACAACAACATTGGCAAAGCTTGAGAAAGAATTGCTCAAGAAGAACGTAACTCAAAACCTGCTTTTTCATATTCTTGTTATGGTTTAGAAATCTAGCGACAAAGTTTGAAACATAAACCGAATCCTTGTAACTTTTCTTCCATCACGGTCTGGAGTTTTTGCTTCATGGAAGGGGTTAGAAGACCAACTCCATCGCCCACCTCGCCTTTCCTGAAGAAGGCCTTGTTTGGATGTTTCGACAAATACATTCCACATTTATTCACCTCTAAATCCTTTACCGTGCCCAAACTACATAACTTTGCGATATCTTCGATAACGCAGTTTTTCTCTTCCTCTTCGGAGAAAGAATGTCCGATGAACTTGGCTATTTTCTTCATACAGGGAACTATGCTTCCTTCATGTCTTCGTATTTGAGAAACAATACCTTGTTTGGCATCTCCAAGCTTGCGTTCCAGTACCCCAACAGGTGATCCCAGTAGGGCTCGAAGGGACTTATTCCTTGAAAGAACAAGTCAAAAAAGTCCTCCATAGTCAATTTAGCATCGACATGGGTAGCGAACGCGTTGCTGAAATGACAAAGGGATACCACGGTGTCAAAAGGGTTTCGACAAACATAAATAACACGACAGTCAGACTGCTTGACCGAGTCAGGTAGTCCCGAATAAGGGGTGTGCATGGCAAAAAGCCGAGGAGATGGAACGCCTGAAAGGTCGGGAATTTGTTCTTGAGTATAGAGATGGAAGTCGAGAAATGGAACAAGGTCATGAGGGTTTGAAGTAAGTAGTGGGGTGTTAGAAGTCGTACAGCGTGAATGATAAACAATGGAATAGGTCAAGGCTTTCAACCAGGTAGTGCCGGTTTTAGGATTCGAAGCAACGAGAATATCGATGTCCTGAGCTTGGAAGCATTTTTGGAAGGTAACAACGCTGCGGAGAGGAGGCATACTGATAGAATTGATAAAAACTAAATTGGTTTTTGTATTGAATTGTTTGTTATATTTTGATTTACAAGGAATACTGCCTTATATAGCAGTTTTGTGCAGGAAAGAAACATAATAAATGGCATGATTGGTGGGATGTTAGGTGGCAGTAGGTGATAATTTTTCTTGCTTTTCTAACACTCCCCCTCAAATTGAGTAGTGGGATTTCCAATGCCCAGTTTGTCTAGTATTTCTTTAAAGGTTTTCCCGTTGACTGCTTTTGTCAAAATGTCTGCCAGCTAATCTTCGGATCGTACAAAAGGTAGTTTTATGATACCACTTTCGATCTTTTCTTTTATGAAGTGCCTATCAACCTCCACATGTTTAGTTCGGTCATGCTGTACTGGTTTTTGAGATATTTGAATGGCTGCTTGATTATCGCACATTAGCTCACAGATTTTGGTTGGTGGAAAACCAATCTTTGTTAATAACTTCTGAAGCCATAATATCTCAGTCAGGCCTTTAGCTATTCCTCGAAACTCAGCTTCTGCACTTGAAAGTGCCACCACCTTCTGCTTCTTGCTTCTCCATGTGACTAGGTTACCTCCAACAAGTGTAAAGTAGCCTGAGGTTGATCTTCGATCTACTAGATTTCTTGCCCAGTCAGCATCAGTGTATCCTTCAATATTTAGATAATCATGTTTCTTAAAAAAGATCCCATGCCCTGTTGTGCCTTTCAAGTGTCTGATGATCCTCCATACAGCTTCCATGTGATTCCTTTGAGGTTGATGCATGAATTGACTTACCACTCCTATAGCATAAGCTATATCTGGTCGTGTATGTGACAGATAAATAAGTTTTCCCACCATTCGTTGATACCTTTCTTTATCTGCCATCTCCGTTTCCTTCATTATTTTGAGTCCATGGTTTACCACTATAGGTGTGTCTGCTGGTTTGCACTCGAGCATTCCTGTTTCTACTAATAGATCTAGGATATACTTTTTCTAGCATATGAAGATTCCTTGTTCAGACCTTAGTACCTCTATTCCGAGAAAATACTCGAGTCTTCTCAAATCTTTCATCTCAAACTCCGTGAACAAATTTTTCCTCAATTTTGTAATTTCTTCTGCATCATTTCCTGTAATGATCATATCGTCAACATATATAATTAAGCAGGTTATGAGGTCACCTCTTTGTTTGAGAAATAAGGTATGATCTGAGTTAGATTGATTGAATCCATTTTGCCTCATCGCTAAAGTGAATCTTCCAAGCCATGCTCTTGGTGATTGCTTTAAACCATAAAGAGATTTTCTTAGTCGACATAACTCCCCCTTTCTGAATTCTTCCTGGAACCCTGGTGGTGTTTGGATGTAAACTTCTTTTAGATGTCCATGTAAGAAGGCATTTTTAACATCAAATTGGTGAAGTAGCCATCCTTCATTGGCAGCTACTGAAAAAAGGAACCAAATAATGTTAATCTTGGCCACTGGGGAGAAAGTTTCTGAGTAGTCAATGCTATAGGTTTCTGTGTACCTTTTTGCTACTAAATGCGCCTTATATGGTTCGATTGAGCCATCTGGTCTATGTTTCACTGTATAAACCCAACGACACCTAACTGGTTTCTTCCTTGTGGGTAAAGTGTATATCTCCCATGTGTTGTTTTTGTTGAGTGCATCCATCTCTTCTTTCATTGCTTTTGTTCACTCATCAGATGTTAAGGCCTCCTCAGTTGTGTTTGGAATTTTTTCTTCACATAAAGCTATGATGTATGCTTTGGCCTCTTTAAATAGATTTCCGTGCGCAATATGAGTTACTGGGTACCTTGATCCTCTTCGCGTAATGGGCTCAGGGGAGTATCTTTCTGGTGGAACTAGCCTATTTCTTCTAGGAGGTGGTGCAGGTTGGTCGAGTGACTCAGCTTCTGGTTCAATCATCTGTTCAACCACCATATTTTCAAGTTCATCTGAATAATTATCAATCTCATTTTCCCTTACCTCGGACACTAGGTCAGGTTGATGATCAGACGAGGTATTGAGCTCCAAAGGTTGTATTGAAGCGTCAATAGATTGCTCAATAGTACTGTTGACGTTTAGTTCAATAGGAAGAAATAGATCACGTAGCCATCTTAGTGTGTTTACATACTCATTCTCCCCCTGACCACGTAGTTGGGTATTGTAAAAATACTCTGTTTCCAAGAAATTGCAATTCATAGTAGTGTGTATATGACGAGTTTTTGGATTATAGCATCTGTATCCCTTCTGATTGATTCCATAACCCACAAATACACACTTCTCTGCACATGGATCAAGCTTGGTTCGCTCTGTTTTTAGAATGTGGACAAATACTGAACAAACAAAGACTCTTGGTTGAAGGGTTAGAGGTGGGAGTATTTTGGTAAATTTGGATAGGACTATGATAGGTGTTTGTAGTTCAAGGGTTTTTGTGGGTAGTCGATTGAGTAGGTATGCGGATGTAGCTAAGGCTTAAGGCTAAAAATTTTTGGGTACTTTGGATTCGATGAGTAAGGCTCGGGTCATTTCCAAAAGAATTCTATTTTTCTTTTCAGCCACACCATTTTGTTCAGGTGTATGAGGACAAGTGGTTTGATAGATCACCCCTTGTTTTTGACAAAATAGTTTCATGGATGAGTTAATGAATTCTCTTCCATTATCAGATCGTAAGATTCGAATGGTTTTGTTGAATTGAGTTTGGATCATGGTATGGTATTGGATGAATTTTTCGGTTACCTCAGACTTATTTTTAAGAAATAAATCCAAGTCATACGGGTACAATCATCGATGAAAGTGAGAAAGTAAAGAAAAAATTATCCACCGATAACAGGTGATGGGCCCCATACATCGGAGTGAATTAAATCAAATGGTGAGTTGGATTTGGTATTATTTGGCTTGTAAGTTTGTCTATGACTTTTTGCCAAAACATATGTCTCACATTGTATTGTATTCTTGGTATTAAAAAACTCACGAAACAAAATATGCAAATAACCCGTGGATGGATATCCTAGCCTTCTATGACAAAACTAGGCCTCCCTTTCTCTAGTTCTATGAGCAAGCATCGAAGTACTATTTTGAGCAACCTCATCCACGTAGTATAACCCTTGGCGCTTAGTGCCACGCCCAATAATCATACCTGTCCTGATGTCCTGTAGTACACAGAAAGTTGGGTGCATTAGTACAGTGCAATTGAGTTCTTTAGTAACATGGCTAATGGACAACATTTTATGGGATAAAGATGGAACATATAAACAATTTGACAGCTTTAAATTCGACGAGATATGAACAGAGCCAGCTCCTTTAACTGGAATAATTTCCCCATTAGCCGCTATCACATGGGTTTTTTCGGGTTTTGTTTGAAGTTGGATATCTTCTGGGCCGAATGTCATCGTATCGGTAGCACCGCAGTAAAAAATCCAATGTGTGTTTTTTGAGTTTTGATTTGGACAATGTTGGCCATTGATTGGTGTTTCTTGGGCTCAATTGGAGTTTTGTTTGGTGTTTTGAGGTTAAGGTTAGATAAAATTGGGTCATTTTGGGATGGATTAAAAATGTTGGGCTTAGCTTGTGATGGAATCAAATCTGTAGGCTTAAATTTCGGAAAGTTTAAGGTGTCGGGGTTAATTTGAAAGATTTGAGAAAGCTGAGGGTGTGGTTGCAAATTCCTAAACTTCCCACCTATATAAACTTGATTAGGGTATTTACCCTTTGCAACCAAGAGAACGGCTTAGTCTCCTCCTCCCTTTGCAGCCACCATCGCGGTTGCTCCGTACTCCGCTCCGATCTCCATTCTGCCTCCGATCTCCGTTCTACCTGCTCCCATCTCCTCTCCAACCTCCATTCTATCTGTTCTGTACCTTGTGGCTCGGTTTCCTCCCTTTGCCGCAGCTATCGCGGCTACTCCGTATTCTGCTCCGATCTTCGATCTGCTTACTCCGTACCATGCTCGGTCGCCGCTGTTGCTGCTGGTGGTTTCCGAGTTACCCACAGCGGCGGCGGCCTTGCCGGTCTTCTGATTTCGCCTTTTGCTTTCGTCCGGCCACCATTCCGGGTAACCAATGACTTCAAAACATCCTTCTCTGGTATGTTTTATCTTTTCGCACTGTGAACGCTTGATTTGTCTTGACAGGATGATGACCCCTTGTCGGAGCCTAACCATCGTTGTCCCTGTTTTGCCATTCCCACCGCCTCTGTTCCGATAACATTTAGGCCACCTCCTAGGCCTTGCATTCCGGTGTCTGTCTGTATTGACTCGAGAATTAAAAAGTGGGCTGCCTCTTTCCTTACCGCCGCATATGCTGCTTTAGGTGAAGGTAATGGGTTTTTCCTTAAAATTTCTCTTTTAATCTGATGATGTTCTTGATCTATGGCATTTAAGAACGGAAATAACTTTTGTTCCTGACGGATTTGATTGTATGTCGCAATATCCCCTACTGACGTCATTGGATTTGGGTTTTTCCGATCAATTTCACCCCAAACGCCTTGTAAGGTAATCCAAAAAACTTCAAGTGTCTGTCCATTTTGTTTCATGTTGTTGACCTTTGAATGGAGATCAAATGTCTGTAATTTATCTCTGGCACTGCTAAATGTTGTAACTAAAGTATTCCATAGAGCTTTGGTAGTGGAAAATTCGGTCAGATTGCTTGCTATTTGTGGCTCAATATTTTGAATAAGCCATGAGAAAACAACCAGATCGTCTTGCTCCCATTTTTCATATCTTTCATCTTCAATTGTTGGTGGGATTGGAATCCCAGTAAGGTGGCTCAGAAGGGCTTTTGATTTCCCTCCTATTGCTACTTTGATCATTCGTGCTCATAAGGCATAATTTTGGTTATTGAGTTTGATATTGATTGTAAGGTTGTTTGACAAATTTTGTTTTGGGGTTTGGCTATGGAGGGACTATTTTAACAGGTTTGCAATATGGATTGACAAGCTGTCGTCGTTGGTTACGGACTGCTTTGTGTTGCCATCTTCGAACTTGGTAGCCGAAGCTTGAGACATGGTGGCTGGATTTGAAGCTGCAAATTATGGTCTGAGAACCATAACCTGCTCTGATGCCATGATAGAATTGATAAAAACTGAATTGGTTTTTGTATTGAATTGTTTGTTATATTTTGATTTACAAGGAATACTGCCTTATATAGCAGTTTTGTGTAGGAAAGAAACATAATAAATGACATGATTGGTGGGATGTTAGGTGGCAGCAGGTGATAATTTTTCTTGCTTTTCTAACACATACCGGTCGGGACCCAAAAACCTTGATATAAAGACTGCTCGAAAGTTGTGCCTTCGAGTACTTTTGGAAGGGAAGGAGTGAGCTCTCGAAGCTGTTGCTCTATTTCTTCAGCCATTGAAGCTGTGTTAATTGAGGTTTGAGAAGGTATTTTTATAAACAATTAATAAATAGAATGATGATTTTATTAATAGAATAAAGATATGGGAAAGTATAGTTGTGAGTAGGGATGGTAACGGATCCTGGACCCGGTCCAGATCCGGATCCGTTTTTTAGGATCTGGATCATAATTTTATAGATCTGTTGGATCTGGGTCCTAGAAAATGGATACGGATCCGGGTTCGGATTTTACAATGAAACCAGGATCCGGACCCGGATCCGTAATTAAAGATTAATTGTACTTTTTTAATTTATTGTTTACCTCGAAAATATTGGATAGTTAATACTATTTGAGATCCATGTAAGTCTAATTGCTTGAACATAATTAAATGAGCATGTAAACTATTTAAAATAAAGTGAAATGTACAAGTATGAAAGATGAAACTAAGAATTTGATCTTAATTACATGGACCTGTTTTGGATCCGTTTATAGACCCGAATCTGTGGGATCTGGATCTGGATCTGAATCTGGATCCTAAAATTATGGATCCAACGGATCCGGGTCGAATCCAGGTCTAATACATTCAAACGGATCCGGATTGGGTCCAAGCTGGACCAAATCCTGATCCGGCCCGTTGACATCCCTAGCTCAGAGAGTGTATTTATGGGCAAAATCGTATTTACAATAATAATGTTTCATTTTTGGCAACTGGGTTTTAGTATAAATTAATGCGTATCTAATTGGACAAGTATGCAGACTGCAAATTTGAATTTCCTATACAATGAACTGATTTTTATTCTTATATCAAACAAATAGAACTGACTTATATTTTATTTATTTTTTGAAATTGTTCTTGACCAAGAGTAGAATTTGATTATTAAGTGTTGTTAATTAAATCAGATCATATAACTATTTATTTCTTTTGAAGTTTGTGTGGCAGATAATTAAGTAGAAGAGTTAGATTATTGTTATTATTCGTTTTGTAAGCATATTGTTTTTTGATAATGCATATTATTTTAAATTTGCTACATCAAGTAAGTTGTCAAAGTTCTATTTCGAACTCGGATCACACTGATGACCGATATAGTTCTCTTAACATTACAATACATTATAGTGGCGGAAAAATGACCTTTAGTGACAATTTTTCCCCCCACTAAAAGTGGATTTCCTTGTAGTTAGTTGACTTGTCATAGGTGCCAGCTATGGAATATGCAAGTGATTCAACCACCCATGCCAATAGTCAGAAATGTTGAAAATATTTAATTTTTTTAAAAAGTTAATATAAAAAATATAATAAAATTTTAATATATCCAAATACTTTTAATTTTGGGTAAATAATTATAACGTCCCTGATTTTTTACCAAATATATTAATACCTCCCAGTGTTTTGAAAAATTACTTATATCTTCCTGTGTTTTGACATTGTCATACTATAACCTCTTTATATCTCAAATTATATATTTTTCTATCAAAATTGTTAACATAATAAACATTTGTTGGTATATTTACTTTTATTTTGTAAGTAATATGAAGTTTATAATCATACAAAATATTTTTTTTGTAATTTATAATACATTTTTAGAATTTTTAATGTATGATCGCACGAGATAATATAACCATAAAAAAAATTTTAGAGTCATTTTGATCAATGATATATTAAGATATGATATACAAGACTAATTTTTGTTCATAAACATATATTATATTAAGAAATTCAATACAAAAATGGACGATATAAAATACAAGGAGGTTATAGTATGATAAGTTATTAATATTTCTTTTTATTGTTCTTTCTCTCTTTATATAAGAATTATTCATCATATTTTTCTAACAATCTTAAGATAATTTTTTTTAAGTTTATATTCTTAAAAGAGGCGAACATGATACTGTGACTTGGAGTACTGTAACTTGGATTACCGTAACATTAGAATACCTTAATTTTCGGACAAAAGTACTGGACTTATTTTTGAAAAATCATTTAAATGGATTTAATTTGGACAAATATTAAAAGAAAAGTTAACAAATATAAATAAATAAATAATAATAATATAACAATTATAATAATAAGTTTATTTGCAGTACGTACAATTTTTTTTATTTGTTATATTAATTGTTATTATTACTCTGAAATTATTTTAAGTTATTATGGCTGATTAGATTCCATAGAATGATGAAATTGCTCAAAGTCAGAATGAGCAAAACCAAAATGGACAATATGGTCCAATTGGTTCAATGTCTGTTAGTACAACATTGATTGCATCTGTACTTGTTGGTGGACCAACTGTTTTTGGTTTTGTTGGTTCTAGGCCAACTGCTTCTGGATCTACAAGTTCCGGTCCTCCTCGAGGAAATGAAATTGGAAACTTTTATAGTCAAGCTAACCAAAATGGACAATTTGATCCTAATGGTTATGGATTAAATGGACTTTCGAATTTTGAGCTTATTACTATACCTGAAAGATCAGAAAAATTCAGTGGTGAGAA
>CATIWQ010770945.1:0-27660 GCA_949673415.1 Euphorbia schlechtendalii | reverse complement strand
ATATGATCATACACATAACGTCTTTAACATTCATGACACATCATTAAACGAAATTAACTTGGGTACAAATGAGTCACCAAAAATGGTGACAATTTCCAATGATTTGACTCCTGAAGAAAAAAGAGAGATCACAAATGTACTTAAATGTCACATGGCAGCGTTTGCTTGGTCATTTGAGGACATGCCTGGAGTGGACAGATAGATCGCGGAACACCGTATCCCAACTGACCCTCGAATCAAGCCGGTAAAATAAAAACTACGTCACTTAAGGTTGGAATGGGCAAAAAAGGTCAAGGCTGAATTGGCAAAGCAGATTGAAGCTAAATTCGTAGAAGTGGTTGAATACCTGACGTGGCTAGCTAACATTGTCCCGGTAGCAAAGAAGGATGGAAAGGTCAGAGTCTGTGTTGATTTCTTTGATCTAAATAAAGCCTCCCCAAAAGAAAATTTCCCCCCGCCCCACATTGATGTTCTGGTCGACAACGCAACAAGGGCAGCTATGTATTCCTTCATGGATGGCTTCTCGGGATATAACCAGATACTAATGGTAATAACCGACAAGATCAAGATAGCATTCATCACTGAATGGGGCGTATACTTCTACAAGGTAATGCCATTTGGTTTGAAAAATGCTGGTGCAACATATCAGCGGGCCGTCACAACCCTCCTACATGATATGATCCACAAGGAGGTGGAAGTTTATGTAAATGACATGCTTGTGAAGTCCAACACTAGGGAGGATCATCTAGCTATCCTAAACAAATTTCTCACTAGAATCGAGAAGTATAATCTACGCCAGGACCCAAAAAAGTGTTTATTCGAGGTCACATCAGGGAAGCTCCTGGGGCATATAGTCAGCCAAAAAGGAATTGAGATGGATCTTGATAAAAGCAAAGCCATTAGGGATATGCCCATGCCGAAAATTGAGAAAGAAGTCCAGTCTTTCCTGGGCTCTCTACAATATGTAAGCAGATTTATCGCTAGGCTCACTACCATCTGCAAGCCAATCTTCAAACTACTACGAAAGGACCAACCCGTGGTTTGGAACAACTAGTGCCAGGTAGCATTTGACAAAATCAAACAATACTTGTTAAGCCCACCCATCCTTCGCCCACCAGAACCTGGAAAGCCCCTGATCCTATACCTAGCAATTGAGGAGTCATCAGTTGGAGCCATGCTGGTGCAAGAACACGAAGACAGAAGCGAACATGCAGTGTACTACTTGAGCAAGAAATTACACAAGTATGAGTCACGCTACACCTTGGTAGAGAAAATCTGCACCACGATGGTTGACAAAGAAGCTGCGATATTACTTCCAATCTTATCATGTAAAAGTCATCACAAAGATAGACCCGATGAAATACTTATGCCAATCGCCAACACTAACCGGAAAACTCTCCAGATGGTTACTGCTACTATCTGAATTTGACATAGAATATGTGACAAAAAAAGTCATTAAGGGATGAGCAGCCACTAAATTTTTGGCACTCAACCCTTGAACTCTGATTATGTTGAAAATCTAGAATTTCCCGATGAACAACTAGCATTGATAGAGGACGTCGGTGTAGAGTGGAAAATGTTCTTCGACGGTGCAATGAACAGAAACGGAGCTGACCTAGGTGTTGTATTGATAACACCACAAAATGAAGTTATACCCCTTTCCAAACGGTTGGAATTCCCAGTAACAAACAACGGGGCAGAATATGAGGCTTGCCTTTTTAGGTTAGAAGCACTTCAAAAGCACGGGCAAAAGAAGTATCGGTTGAGGGAGACTCAACTTTGGTTATTAAACAAGTCACTGGCGATTAAGAAATAAGAGAAGAACCAATCCGTCCTTACGTGGAAGCAGTATGGAAAATCTCACAAAAATTCTCCAAATGCATCTTCAAACACGTGCCCAGGGATGAAAATCAAATGGCAGATGCACTCGCAAAACTAGCATCAATGTGGGAGGGTCCTAGAACTCAATCAATCAAGCCTGTTGTACTACAAACGGCCAAAGAGCCCTTCTACTACTGCCTAGTGGAAATGGAGGATCAACAAGCTATTGAGAATTTGTTCTTTGACATCGTCAAATTTTTGCAGACCGGGGAATACCCAGAAGGCACAACAGACTCTAAAAGAACCTCATTACGGCAATTAGCGACTCAGTTCCACCTAGAAGAAGTGGACCTGTTCAAACGAACATCAGAAGGAATGCTGTTGAGATGTCTCACAGAACGGGAGGCACTATTGGTAATGAGACAAATGCACGAGGGAGACTGCGGTCCACACATGAATGGGGTAGCACTGGCTAAGAAAATACAACGCCAGGGTTATTATTAGACTACAATGGTCATAAATTGTGTATCAAAAGTACGAAAGTGCCACGAGTGCCAGATATACGGTGACATCAGTCATCTACTCCCATTCGAACTCCATAGCTTATCTACTCCTTGGCCATTCTCAGCGTGGGGCATTGACATCATTGGTGAGATTCAGCCAAACTCGACTAACGGACATCGTTTCATTATAGTAGCATTCGACTACTTTTCAAAATGGGTGGAGGCCGAATCTTACACCAACATCACCGCTAAGAAGATGGCCAAGTTCATAGAAAAGCATATATTCACCCGATATAGCATTCCACATCACATTGTATCAGATAATGGGGTTCAATTCCAAGGAGCCACATCAGACCTAATGAAGAAATATGGGATCGAGGACCATTGGTCATCACCATACAGGCCACAAGCTAATGGAGTAGTAGAAGCAGCCAACAAATCGATTAAGAAAATCTTGAGCAAGATGGTTGTTACCTGCAGGGACTAGGTTGATAAATTGCCATTCGCAGTATGGGGGTATAGAATGAGTGTCAAAACTCCCACCAATCTAACCCCTTTCTCGTTAGTGTATGGGATGGAAGCAGTTTTACCAGTTGAAATGAAAGTCAAATCGCTTCGAGTAGCACTGGAGACGAGATTAGAAGAGTCAGAATGGGCAAAAGCTAGATTTGAACAGCTGAACATGATTGACGAATAGTGATTAAAAGCATTGGATCATTTGTAGATGTACCAAAAACGCATGGCTAGGGCATACAACAGTTGAGTTAGGGGCAGAAGCCAACCGTTAAAAGTTTCGCCCAAACTGGGAAGGTCCTTATGTCATTAAAAAACTTTTGAGCAAAGGAGCTGCCAAGATCATGGACATGGATGGAAACGAGTTCGTCAATCCAATCAATCAAGATAAGCTCACGCGCTACCACGTGTAAAAACAAAAGAAATAAATTAACAAAAGCCGTACACCAAAAAAGAGAGAGAAACCAGTCCGCCAGATGGCACTTGGCTACGTTGGCAACAATTATGACCATTCTTGTATAAAAACCAGAAATGTCTACTAAGTTGAAAACCTATGAAGGGTGGCTCAGGCAAAATTAGGACACGGTGAGGAATAGAGGGACCGCGAGTTAGAAAACCTATTCTAGGCTAACTGGCAGCAGGACTCAAATCATTGGAAAACTTGTACCCTTTTTTTAAAGTCGTTTAATGAAATGTGTTATGTTTGCAAGGATTTATGTTTATGTTTATATGAATAGTGTATCGCAAGTAAATAAAATTCGATAAAATTTCATATTCCAAGAATAAGCCAAAAACACAAGTTAGAAAACAAATGGTAAATAAGATCTAAGGGTGCTAGTCATTCCACCATGCACGCTTCCTCGAACTATGAAGAAGGGGGTCCAAATCATCTTCATCCCTCTCCCACTCACGAGACACCATAAAGTGCTGATCAGCATCGGGAAGAACCTAGATCTCACCAAGCCACCCGCGGTAGAATTCATCAGTATATGTGGTCTCCGGGGTAATGTAATCCAACATAACAACCCGAGCGCGTGCCCAAAGCCTCCGTATAGCATCAGGTGTATCAGGACCGAAGTCATGGAAATGGGTTGAGTATAGAGACCTAAGAACCCATTTTTTACACCTGTACTGCCTACACAGACGAGAAAGGGAATAGGACATGATGCCAAACAACCCCATCAGTAAAACACCAGAATCATGGACGTCGGTAACCACGAATGGAATCTCCAACCAAGGGCTGAGCCAATGAATCTCAAAATCTTGGTAGGAGCCCAGAATCTCAACCCAAGGATCTTCACTTAGCGAACGATGGTCTTTCCAAGTAAAGCCTCTAGGACCATAATGCGAAGGGAGGTACCGAGCCTTCCCTAAACATGGATCAACAATCAAGCGAAGCTTCTCCAACAGCCATACCTATGTTAATCCATTTGTTTAAACAAACGAAAATCATGAAGGAAAGGGATAAAGGAGGAGAATTACCTCTAGTAGAGCAAAATGGTCTCCTGCTAAATCCAAATTCACCGAAGCAGCATCTAAGTGAATCAGATTCTCAGCCAAGGCTAAAGCTGTAGGAGAAAGGCCTATGGAGAGTGGGTCAATGACTGACATCAAGCGAAAAGGGGCAATCGCTCCAACCCTACAAATTAACTCCTCTAGAAGAAGTAGAGTCACCATTGAAGGCCAAGCCAGATAAGTGCTAGGTGTAATCTCACACCAGCCAAGGATCGCTTCAACCCAGAATCACCAACATCAGGGGGAGTTGATAAAGAGCTCCCACTGGACTCCAGGTTCCATAAACCCTTTAGTTTATCCTCACCTCCAAATTGGAAAGAAGGAAAGGCGATGGATAGTCTCGTGGGGGATATCGGCATCGACTCCTTCAGAAAAGGGAGCCCTAGGATAGCATGAAACTCCTCAACGAAGGGGCAAAGCTCGAAATCGGCAAAACAAAAAACATGAGTGCCGGGATCCCAAAACTTCAAAGCAGCATGAATGAAGGCCATATTCACAAGCCTAGAAGCAAGGTATTGAAAAACCCACAGACCAAAGCGCTCTATCCTTCGCCAATCGGGTCCCCGAATAGTGAGGAGAAAGACCCTAAGGCGCTTGTTATAGGTCGACATCAGAAAGGAAGAGAGCTAAAGAAAATCCCTCAAGACTAGTGTTGCCTACACGAATTAACCACATACATTAGCATTAACATTCATTCATACATATACAAAAAAAATTCACAAATAAGCAAGCATATTCATAAAATAAAACACCACATGTTGGGACCCAACACTGCAAATGGCCAAAAATCCCCTTTTCTTTCATAAATCATAAGTTTTTTTTAGATTCTACAAAGAGGAGCTATCTAAAAGGTCCAATTAAAAAAAAGAGGAGGAATCTAAACTAAAGCTAAAAGGGAACTCCTCAGCATGCGCAGCCTATGCATTATCTCCACCCATCGAATTTCTAGGCAACATGGTGGATATCTCAAAGTCCTCGACACCTAGTCTCCCGGGGACACCATCAACTGAACCGGACAAAAGAGGAGGCTGAGGAACCTGAAGAAAATCGGCATCCCATTCTGGAGGGAGGAGCTGCCCAACATCTGTGTCATCAAGCAAGGAACCGAGGTCAAACGTAAGAGGTGGATGAAAACCTGAGGTGGATGCTCGCGCTTCTACTCGAGCTTGCACTGCTGCAGCAACTCCTGATACTGGGCCTGCAAACTCTGGTGACTAGCTTCCAAACTCTGATATTGAGCCTCCAAACCCTGGTAGCGGACTCCCAGCTCCTGGTGGCTAACTCGAAGGCTATGATGGCTAATATCAAGTGACTGGAAGCGACAATCAAGCTCCTAGTAATGTCGTTCGAATTCCACGCTCCTCGCCGCCATATCCTACAATCATAAAGCATGTCACAAAAATCACATCCATGTACATAAAAAAAGCATGACATTTCATGCATCGCATATGATAGGATAAGAAATATTAACATATGCGTGCAATCCCATCCTGTGAAATCATCAAGTCTCTCAATGCAAATGAATGCCTGGCTACCCGATCCATTTCCTCACGTACGACCTGGCAAAAGGAAAGGAGTGAGTAAACAAATGTCAAGACATCCCCAAGGATCTCTTGTGATCTAAAACTCACGTGAGTAGTGTTAGAAGGATCATAGGCCAAAGTGTGGAAGCTCGGTGAAAGAGGCACCTACTACGAGATCCCGTAGCGTTCAAGTCCGATACTCGAACCCTCTTCTAGGCGAATTTCTACAAAGACAGACAAACAGTCAGAAACGAGATCAACATGGGTAAAATAATTATCACACATTTCATACTCGGCATCCCACATCAATGTGGATAGCACCTACACCAGAACCACCATCAACTCTTGGACCCCTAACACGAGCAGGAGGACGCTCCGCCTCGGCTTGAGTCAATGGGTGAAGCGGGAGCAGCCACTCCTGAATAAAGGACTCATAGTCACCATGTAACCTGGAAAGCCTCATACCATGATCCTCAAAGAGCACCTCCCGCTCATCAGGATCATTGATCACCAAGTGCGCCCAGAATAGTCCGATGGGAGGTGTAGGCAGAATGTGCCTCTCGGATACTAGCTTAGTTTGCTCGAACTGAATACGCTCACCCAGGTACCACTCGTGGGTCCTAGGCCCCTCAAGGATGAAGTGGTTGCGATCCACATCTTGTCAGATCTCCCTCGCCATATGATAACGTGGAAGACCCCTCCATGGGTTGCGATCCACCTGAAAAGAAAGAAGTTAAAGTCAGAATAAATCTAAAGATAAAAGGCGATCATGTCCATAGAAACGGGGTCCATCACCTACTCAAGAATAAACTCGCAAAGATGCTGATAGTAGCTAGCAGAATCCAAAACATCCCCCTCGAAAGATGAACAGATCCGGGCCATACAGGGGGCATCCTCCGGAGCATCAGCAAACTGCGGGGTGGGAAGGAACTGATAAAAGAAGGGCCACGCCTACAAAAATAAAGAGGTTAATTAAGATTAATCAATCAGAAAAATCAACATACGCAATTCACAAAGTAAGCAAATAATACCTGAAGAACCATGGGGCAGCAACGCAGAGCCCGTAAGCGACCCCGACCAGCCAAGTCAAGGGTGAAGTAAGTCTAAGCCAGGATCGCCCGTGGCCAGTTAAGGCCACTAACTCTGTCCAAGTGCGCTAATGGCTCAATCAACCCATAGTTGATCTCGCTGTTCGAGACCGGGAAAAATGTGACACTCAATAGGATTGCCAAAAATGATCGGACGTACAGAGGAACTTCAGCCTCAGAAACAGTCTATCGACCCGTCCAGTAGTCAAATAACACGCTAAAACTCAGCGCCCAGCCTCTGGGGTCAACACCGAGCAAGTCTCTAACGTGATTACAAGCAGTGGGAGCCTTGAAGAACTGCTCCAAAAAGGCGTCAAACCGGATCACACTACCAGCCCATGGTAGACTAGTGATCGCCACGATATCAGAAGGAGTGACAGTAACCTCCTCGATCGGTAAATGGAAGGTGTGCGAAATGTCACACCACCTCTGAGTAAGCGCAACCAATGTCGCATACGGTAATAATGTGGGCCGTAAAGATCTCGCTAGAGGACCAAAACTGGTGGCCTCAATGGCCTGAACAAGCTCAGGGTGAGAAGAGGTGTGACGATTCCATACCCGAATAGTGGTATATCCTCCCGTGGGAAGAAGCATGGGGGACTGCAAATGAGATAAAAATAATACGCATGATTAATTAAACGCAAAAACACCAAAAACATTTTCTTTTAATAATTTTGATCCAAAACACATTTGAATCCCCAACTTTATTATTTTCAAATTGTCAACTTCTCACGTTTCTAAAAAAAAGGGGTCCTTAGATATTCTCATGCTTAAAACAAATTTAGAACCCGTAATTATTTTCCAATCTCTTTTTCAAAAAAAAAATCCGGCAAGCCCCGGTGCCGCGCCAGGCATCTCTAGCGAGCAGAGACTCTGGCGTGGGACCCTTACCAGAGAGGCTGGCGAGGGTCCCTTCGACCCCACACCAAGCGGTTTGGCGAGGGTCCTAAGACCCTCGCCAGAATATTTGGCGAGGGTCAGACCTTCGCCGAATATCCTTGTTTCCACCGGAAAAGTTTCTGGCTGACCTGATTTGCCATTTTTATATTTATTAATTTTTCTAGGATAAAATTTCGCGACATGATTTAAGGATCGGTTCCAATCTAATTCCTAAACATGATAAATTGCACTAAAAATGACAAATAAGAATGATATTAGCAAATACCTCGATCGGGGAAAGGTGAAGCTGAGCTGGAAAATCAAGATCTAATGTCTCTATAGGGGAAGTAATTGTAAACCCCAGCATTGTGTAGCTCACGGCCAAACCATATGCGGCGTCAATATCAATGGAAAATACACCGGGATCATCGGTAGGTTGAGGAATGAGGTTAGAGGTAAGACGGAGTACCCTGCCAGCAACCTTCGACAACATGATTTCTAGAGAGAGGGGAGAGCGAGAGTGTTTTAGAGAGATGAAGAATATGAAAAGTGAAGAAAAAATAAAGGAAGGGGAGCCCTATTTATAAAAAAATAAATGGACCCCACCTATTTATTTATTATTTTCCAATGGGAACCTCCTAACACTACGGAATGATGCACGGGATACCCCCAATATTCCTCAAACTCATTTAACTTATTTATCAATGTTTTAATTTTTGATTGAAGGGGCAAAAATTTTTTGCTCCGCATAAACTCAATCAAGTAATTAAAACATTCATCATAAAATGTTTTAACATTATTTTCCTTTTTCTAATTTATTACAGGAACCAAGTCAACATACTATTAGGGAAATTCAAAACATAACCGAAGAAAGAAACGGTTATCTCGATGGCTAAAGGAATAAACAGCCTCATTTATCAACCGATGAATGAAACGGTTACCGACTACAACAGGGACATTGCAGAAATAAATGGTATACCCCCCCACAAGGGGCACCAAATACCTAAAAGGTTCTGAAGAAAGAAATGGACAACCATACGAAGACACGACGCCAGAAAGGAAGGCTTATTTTATCATCAATTGAGAATAGGAAATCACCAACCACACCGATCAGGTATTCTCTCTATCCCTCCGCTCTTTTTGTGTGATAACACTGGTTATATAACCAGCAATTATCACACGAGGGGTAGTTGTTAATAGGGGATTTTGTACCAGCTCGCGCGTTCGATGATGAAGGCTTCTTTGGGATTTTATCCTTGAATCACACATTTTTCAAGTATCCTGACGTATCCGAATGGGAATCCTCCTCGTCTCTAATTCAGAAAGATGTTTTTAATAAAATTATTTAATTTTATTCAGAAATTAATTAATTAAATAAAAAATACGAAAATACAAGAAAAATTAGAAAATGGAAACCCGAGGAGACTGAATGGTGAGGCAAGCCTGGCCAATCGCCAAGACGCTTGGCGAGGCTTGCCTCGCCAAGGACACGGCGAGGAGCCCATCGGAAAAAGTTACCATTTTTGGATTTTTTGAGATTTTCCTATAAATAGTCAGGTCTTTTTCGATTAACGAGATCCTGAAAATTATCAGATAAAATATAGCTTTAGAACAACTTTAATTTCCAAGAACAAGATGAACTATTTTTTGGACATCCTACACAATTTTTTACCAAAACATAAAGGACGAGGAGGATTTTCAACTGCCAATCGATATCTTCGAAGTAAGATTCATTCCGTAAGGATAAGCCTCTGAGTTCCTAGAACTGCAATTATCTTGCTTTTAGTGTTTAATTTCTTCTTCTAATTTAATCTGTGAACCAAGAATTTTTATCATTTTATTTTATTTCAACTACTGTAATTCTTCTTCATCTTTCTCTTTATTAAAAGGAGATGTATGTTAGAACACCCCAAGAAGGGAATAAAATAAATTCCCGAATAACAGCCCTCACCAATTTACCATGCGAGCAATTTCATTAATTAAAATGAGCAACCAACGTGCTAATAAAATGAACTATTTTATTTAAACAACAAACACAATATCGCGATTGATTTTTTTTAGGCCACACGAGCCTCGCAAAATTTAAAATCGAACATACGTGTTATCCCTTGTGCTAACCTTTGTGGATGCAGGTAGATTAGGATTAGATGTATGTTTAGGATTTTAATTTTCCTTCGGGTATCTCAATTCCAATTTTTTTGGGAAATGTAATTAATAGGTTAGCGAGAAGTTGCATCCCCCAATTCTTAAAAACCTTGTAATTTTATTTTCCGCATTTACTTTCCTCATTTACTTAATGCTTTGTGGATGGTTTCTTTTTCCACTTTATGGTTGGTTTATTTTACAAAACGTGAATCATGCATTTAAAATCAAAAACAACCTAAGTGCGAATATGCACGATTAAAAGAACACAGTTTTCTATAGATGTAATTTAATGTAATCCAATGAGAAATAAGCAACTTATCCCAGACCCGAATCTCTATGTCTTAGTGGACCGTCCCCCGGACATTAAGCCTCATAGGACTCTAATTCCTGGAATGAGCTAATCCAGGAGGTAACTCCACACTAAGAGATGGTGGATTTGGGTTCGAACCGATCTAGAACGTTTTCGCTTTTCTCTTTTCAACCTTTTTTCCTGGGTCCCCGATCCGGTGCTTTTCTTTTTCAAATACCCCAGTGGACCACGCCTATGAATCCGTGGGCTCTTGGCCCATCCCTCCATGTCGCCCGCTCATAAATGGGAGTCATCAATTCTCGCAATTCCTACGTCTACTTTGAATTCTGTCTCGACTCATATGAAACATCCGTTAGGATGCTATTCCTTGTGAATTTTAAACAAATGAATGTTGAAGAACATAAATTTTTATTGACAAGTGCTTTATAATTACACTCATACAACAATCGCTCGAATTTGGGGAGAAATCTAGTGATTGAAACAAGAATCGAATCACTTATACATTTTTCTCTCTAACACTTTCTACTTAGCGAAATCTATATAACTTTCACTCTCTATATATTATCTCACACCATCAACCTTCAGCACACTTTACACACATCTACCATAAATGAAATGGTTGATTTGAACCTCTGTTTATAGAGTGTGAAAGGTTGCGTTTATCCAAAAGAATAGTTATGTCAATTGGTGAAGGGTTGCATCATCTTCATGTGATTGGATGCAAGATTTCATCCTTATATTCAATGGATAGGAACCATTTCATGGTTATATAGTCTCCAAAAGGTGTCTCTTCGTCTGATAGTTGATAGCGGTTGGAAGTTGAGAAGATTTGACCAAACCCGTCATGATTCGCGAGAGTGACATACATGTCACAATCGTGAATATAAGTTGGTAAGTAACTATTTGTGAAGAATGATAAGTTGCGATCATGATAGGTAGTTGTGAGCGTTATTTGGCCATTCATGAGTAGGAATCACGATCATGACATGGTTATGACTTATGCTTTTCTTCATGATTCTTCTTTGCAACTTTACCGATCTTTGACAACTTCGATCCTTAGCTAATTCCTTTCATTCCATGCATCTTTTTGCACCTTTTTCACTCTTTTTGCATAGATTTCCATCTTTGATCATTTCACTCCCATGATTCAACTAGTTTCTGCACTTGCATAAAAAATAACTACATACCGTGCGAAATCTTTTATATGAAGTATAAAATGACTCTAAACCCCATCATTTTATGAATAAAAATATCAAGATAATAAGTGTAATTATACACTTATCACACCCACACACTTAACTTTTGCCTTGTCCTCAAGGTAAACCCAACAGAAGAGTATAAAATAGTAATTCAAGTTCGTACCTCATTTGGCGAAAGACTATTGTAGTGAGTACCACATTCTCACGTTGCATAAGATTCAAGTAAAGTACACGAAATTTTCCAGAAATTAGCAATGTGCAATTTATATAGTCCAGTTGCATACCTTTACTCTTAATGGATGTCCTTTCAAATTACATCTTCATATAAGTGTTATATGCTCGCTTTCAAATTACATCTTCATATAAGTGTTATATGCTCGCTCGAATGCTTCCTTCTCTCAAGTATAGTATAAAGTATAAAGGACAAAGGGAGCACACTTTGAAAAGATTGATCTCATGGCATTTTTAGGTAACTTAGGATGCTAAACATTCTTAGTGGTTGCATTTTATACTCCATACCACTCTCCCCTTTTTTCAGTGATCGCATTTTATGCTCCATACTACACTCTTTCATTTTTTTTTATTTAAAGCATATGTTTTTGAAGTATAGATTTGTACTTTGCACCCATTTTTCGTGCTATGCTAATTTTTGTTTTTTTCACTCATTGAATGGTTGCAGTTTTTACTCCGTACGATTCCTCACCTTTTGCATAACTCATTGGTTATCCTCTCTTTCTTTTGATTTTTTTTCTCAATACCCTCATCCTTTATTGATCACTTTCAAAGTATTATGGCAAGAGTTTCCCTACACTTTGGACATACACAATACTTATAGGATGTATTCGAGAATAGCATATAAAACTCATAGTAAGAACACCATTAGATATTACTCCACATAAAAATTATCGTTAGCATTAAACTAAAACTATATAACTTATACTAATTCATGTTGCATTGAAATATATATCGAAACTTACTTGGAACGTTGCTATTGAATGTTACTCACCACTCATCCTTTCCAAAATGCTAAATGTTATGCCAATTTACTAAGCCGCTCACACTCTCAATGTGCGATGTTGGTCTGTAAATTGGCTAATAACAATAGCAGAGGGGGGGGGGTGAATGCGAATATTGGGTAACTTTTTCATTATTTTTCATTTTATAGTTAACTCAGTATGGTTTTTATATGCGTGCTGAGTATGCATGCTGAGTGCGATATAAAAACTTATAAACTACTCAGCAAAGCTGGCATAGTTTATCTTCAACCTCTTACTGAGTGAAGATTACTCAGTGCGAGATAGATAACAAGCAAATATAAGAGAGATGAATGAGCAATATACTGATGAAGCTAAACGCTTAGATTTAGAATGACTACACCTAAGATTTTATCCTAGTTTAGCCTTTGCCTAATCCAGTCCCCGGATCCCTCTCTGAGCTTTAATCCACTAGTGGTTCATTCCTTCAATAGGAGGAGAAGCCTTTATAGTGGGTAGGCACAGTTACAGAAAGTCTCTCCTTTCTAACTACCGCTAAACCTCAGTTTGGGTACCCTTTCAAAACTGACACACAATTTAGATTGAATAAATTACAGAAAGTCCCTCCTTTCTAACTACCACTTCCTCAATTTGGGTAACCTTCCCAAACTGACACTCAAGATCTCAGAAGAGATTAGTGAACTGAATTCAACTTATAAACTGTTGAATCCTTACAATGTTATATCTTAAAATGGATTCTCTCTATTACAAACAGATATAGAAATGATTGTTTGCTTGCTTGTTTTGAATTTCTAGGAAGCTAGAATGACAGTGACTTAGCTCTTAGGAAATTCAATGTGATTTGCAGTTCACCTCTTATTTTTCAACGTCTGCTTCAGTCTTCTATTTATACTTAGAGGATCTGCGAAGTAGCCGTTGTACACTCCTCATCTCTGTAGTTCTTTAATATTTCTTCTCTTCACATCTTTCAATTCTTCCCATTGGAGATAGCTTCTAGGACATTCAGAGATTGAAAAATAAACATTGAGGCGAGACAAGCTTCCATGGACGAAAGCTCTTTTGTCTTCAAGTGAAACCGATTTGGAGAGAGAGAGAGTCGCGTGTTGTGCAATGAACAATCTTGATTGGTTGAAGTTGCTGACATGTTCTGGCACGCGTAGAGACACTAAGGAATGGTGATTGATAGAGGCGTACTCTACTTGGACTTTTGTGAAAATGTATCAGACAAACTTTAGTAGAGTGGAGCCATTTTGACTTGTTGTGAATATTCTATTGTTTGCTGCATTGATTTAGAAAGCAACAAAAACAAAGTATTCTGTTTCTTAGCAGAAACTGTTAGCAGTACAGCTGTCAATTAATTTTCAAAATGTCATAATAAAGAATTGCTTTTAATTAATAAAACTAGCACTCAGTTAGTGTTGAGTGACTATTACCTGAACTGCATAGTACTTAGCATGGATTCTACTTAGTAAAGCAAGACTCAGCTTTTCCTATCTAAGCCGTAACTTAATTAATTACTTATAGTAAACTAAGTTGATTTTTCCACAATACTCAACTCTACTTCATTAATTAAGAGTATACTTAGTACTTAATTAAATTCACTTACCTATTTGGTTTACTATTTCCAAAACTTCGTAAATGCTGTTAAGTACTGTTTAACTTGTGTTCTAGAATCTCCCCCATTTTGGATAAATAGCAAACTAGGTAGATGAAGAATTTAATTAATTAAGATAGTTTAAGAATAGTAGAAAATACCTGGAAGTTGACGTAAGATTCCCTTTGCTGAGTGACTTTCTTTAGTCAGCTTGAACTCTCCCATACTGAGTGAGTCTTCCTTAAGCAGCTCAGCTCCCCCATACTTAGAGGATATTCCTTTTGGGACTTTTATCTTATTTCAGCTTTTCTTCAAGGTTTGGTCTTTTGTATAAATTCCTGCATCACATATATCATTACCGTAGAGGCATTCATACAAAAAATTATAAGTTAAGAAGAACTTAACTTTGAGGTGAAAACCTTGTATTTTATTAATAAAAAACTTAGTTAGTACATAACATATGTTCTGAGCTAAGATTACATTAAGTCCTTTTACAAGTTTTATTCAACTACTTGGAACTAGCCTAAAGCCTATGAGCTGAGGAAAAAGATCCATGCTATTTATCCTTATCCTGAGCTCTTGACCTTTGTTGTGGATCCCTATGCCTAGGAAGAGATCCCTTGAGCTGACTTGCCATTCGGGCAGCATCTTTAGCTACTTTCTCCCCCATTGCTATCTAGCCTTGAATAATTTGATCCAGGCACAGATTGAAGGCGTCAAGAGCAGCTTGAAAGCTTTCCTGCTGGCCTATGATTGCAAGGGAAATCTCTTGCTCCAGTTGCTCCTTGCCCTTAGTTGAGAGGAATTCTTGGTCATTCAGTTCACTCAGCAACAGATGATGGCACCTTGAGAGATGAGCGATCTGATAAAAACCTTGGGTCGCGAACTATTGAAAATGCTGGAGTAAGCAGCGGAAGTCCGTTGCTATCAGTGCGATCTTCAGCCTTGAGTCAATGTCGCAGATCTGAGGATAAATGGCAGCTACATATTTGTAAGTGAATTCAATATCCTTACCATCCATTTCTCTCAATTTCATAAGGGCCTCAATATTATGTGCTATGGTATTAATGTTGAATTTCAACTCATCAAGCTTAGCGTGAACTGACAATCCAGTCGTTGGGCATAGTGACTCACTTAATGCATACTGGGCGTAGGAAGGTAGGGAAGATTTGTCCCATAGAGAACACAAGGATCTTCTATAATCTCTCGTTGAATTGATTCCATCTTGGTGCTGAGAGATTCCAGATTACCGCTAGGTGCCTTGTCCAGCTTTGTAGAGATAGTCTCCAACAGCTTCAAGACTTGGTCTTGTTTCTGGTCATGAAGGAGCATGAACTTAACCTCTTGCTCCACAACCTTAGTTAGCTATAGCCAATGTCCTTTATAATCGCCACCTTTATAGTCAGCTTGGCAATCTTGTGATTAGTGAGCCTCTTTATTTTAGCATGTACCTTACTGAATTCATGAATCTATATCACCTGAGTAGCCATGTTAGTACTCAAGAGACTTAGTTTTTTAGTGGCAGCATCCACACTACCCTTTATCTTTCCTACGATGGCATTTGCTAGCATAGTAGATATGGGGATAGATGCAGTAGTTGCCCCAAGCTGGGCTGCAAACTCAGTTAATCCATTCAGGATCAACGCCATCTCATCAACCAAACTCTTGGCACTCTTTTTTACCAAGTGATTTCAAATAGCCAACAAGCTGGCCTGGATTCTCCCAAACTCCTCAAAGTAGAGAGATTCACTGGGCACATTTGTGTGCTGTTCAAACTCAAGTAATTTTACCTTGGGTTTGGCAGATAAGTTCATCAATTCTTAAGTCTGTAGTGCTTGACTTACTACTCCATCTAACTCAGCATCATCCCTGAGTGTTGGAAATTACTTTCTAGCTAACTCATGGATCTGTGCAAGGAAGGATGTATCAGACATTTCTGGCTATCTGCTAGATTTAGGTGCTTCCTTGGCTATAAAATTTACCTCAGGAGACTGATCACTTGCTTTTTCCTGCTGAGCGGAGTTCTTAACATTGGAAACTTCCTTAACCAGATGGGTTAAGGGGGTAGAGGATTGGTTTGAAGAAGAAGGTGGTGTTTGGTCAGAGGAAGGAACTGGCTTAGGAGGAATAGAAGGAACTATTTTTTAAGTTTGATGTTGTATTGAAGAAGGGTTAGGCAATGGTGAAGGAGGTGGAGAGGAATGGTCTTGACTACTGGTTGGTAAAGAAATGTGAATGGGTGAAGATTGGTTATGGATAGGAGAAGATGAAATGTTAATGGGAGAATTTACAGTATTAGTAGGAGGAGATGAATCTACAGTTGGTAATTCAGTATCTACAGGAGTAGAAACTAAGGGAATTGAAGAATGTACCGGAAGAAAAGATTGAGGCTTTATAGAAGAAATAGGGGTAGGATTTAGAGGAACCTTTGGGAAAGCTGTTTGACCCAAGGATGGGTTAGCTTGAGGTTCTTCAAACTGAGTAGAAGGTTTCTCAGTTTGAGTGACAAAGGGTAAGGAGATGTTGGGATCCTGAGGATCAGACTCCTCAAGAATATCAGATTGGGTTACTCCAACATCTTCCTCACTGCTCACCACCTGAACATTGCACGTCAAAGGTCTATGGGTGGTAGAGTGCTTGCGCTGAGTGCCTTTTGCTTTGGCAATTACCTCATCAAGCTCAGCAGCAGCTTCTTCCTTAGTCTTCTTGGCCTTGCCTACTCCTCAGCTTCTTCTGAGGTATCCAATTTGCGCTTCTTTGGCGTAGGGTTTCCTCAACCTCAAACTCAATTTCTTCTTCCTTTTCCTCCGCCATCTACTCAGCAAGAAATTTAGCCTCCGCTTCTCTTTGTGCATGGGTTTTGGCCTTCATTTATCTCCTTTGGCGTTGGGGCTGAGTAGGAGCTTCATTAGACTTGGCTAGGCTCTTCCTTTCGTCCTTAGATGAAGTTGCTTATTGGGCTGTGGAGGAGGTGGTAGCAACCTTCTCAAGGATGCTTGAAATGGGGACATTGTCAGAGCTTGAATCATCCCCCAAAATCAACCACAAAGGGGTCTTCCACCTCTTTGCTGATATCCACAAGTACTACTATTGGTACTGACTTCAGCTTGTGCTGCTATTTAGCTTTATTGTACCTAGCATGCACCTTTTGGTGGGTCAGCTTGCTAACGTGAGACATCTCTAGCATTTTCTTTACTGGTAGAATTGATCTACCAAACTCCCCCAAAAACTCACCCAAATCAACTTTCACTGCCCTCATGATCTCAGATATGAGGTAGCCATAGTGATAGATAGTAGTCACTTTGGTCAGGTGATGGAGTATCAACACTGGCCAGTTAAGTTTCTTACCCTCTACCATATGGTAGACCACACACCTTTCAAAATAGGTGCAGCTAGTCAATGATCCAGTCATTGGCAGCAATAGCTTCACAACCAACTCATGGCACATCTTGGCTTCCCAAGACATCCCGCTGGCTGCAATTTCCCCAGATACATAGTTGGCAGGGAGTTCCCAATCTTCAAGCATAACCACAGTATCTTCATCTCTAGTTCTTCTGAGCTGAGTGCCTGAATTAGGCATGTTGAGAATGCTCGTAATGAGCCTGCTACAGATCAGTGTGCTCTTGCCTGCACATTCCATCATCAAGACATCATTGAAGCCCTCAATAGTGTATAAATGATTGTAGAAGGCTCTCATGAGTCCTGTTACTGCTAGACCCTCCATCTTTAGAAATGCACTGAGTTGCTATTGCTTGATGACTCTATGCATCATCTTGTTTAGCAAAATTCCTTTATAATCAACCGTATAGACTGGGCCAAAGTTTAGGTTGTCTTCCCAAGTGATTTTGGCAATTTGAATTCCTTTCTTCAAGGTGATTTTCTCTATTTTTCCTTGATTGTCCACCACAACCTTCATCACAGTGCTTTCCTTGAGTTTGTAGGTACTTTCGATTTTTGCCATTTGAGGAATTTTGGGAAGGTTTTGAAAGAGAAGAGGAATTTCTAGGGTTCAAATGCTTTAGGTTTCAGATTCAGAAAGCAAGTAAACCTTCTCTCTTCATCAGTTCAACTTTTATAGACAAAGACCCATTTCAGAGGGTACATGTCATAATCTCAGCTTAAGATGAATAATTAATGCTGAAATTTACAACTAATGAACCATCTTAGCAAAATGATGACTTTAGTAAATGACGATTCCAATTTAAAAGCACGTCATTTTGAAACATGGAGATTCAAATAGAACCGTGAAACTGAATCTCAAGCTGTTACTTTAGGAATACTGACGACGTTTATCCACGTGTCTTCTCGAAGCTTGATCTTTAACACTTAGCCAAAATTTTGAGAATTTCATTTCCTTCCTTATTCTTCTTCAATGTGGATTTACCATACCAATTAACTGCCTTAGTATGATGAATTGCTCCTTTGGTAATGGCTTTGTGAAAATGTCAGCATGCTATTCTTCAGAAGGAACATATTTTAGCTTTACATCTCCTTTCAGTACGTGATCTCTAATGAAGTGATGTCTGATATTGACATGCTTCATTCTTCCATGCTAGACTAGGTTTTTGGATAAATCAATTGCACTCTTGTTATCTCACATGACTTTGAGAAAATTAGACTTGATTCCATAATCTTCCAATTACTGCTTTATCCAAAGGAGTTGGGCTACGCAACTTCCAGCTGCCATGTACTCAGCTTCAGTTGTACTTAGCGCAATTGAGGTTTGCTTCTTGCTGTACCAAGAAACAAGGAATTCTCCAAGGAAGTGGCATCCTCCTATTATGCTTTTTCTATCCAGATTATCTCTTCCATAGTCTGCATATGTGAATCCCGTAGGAGTGAAATCTAAACTGTTGGGATACCATAGACCTGCTTCAGTTGACTCTTGCAAGTATCTGAGAATTCTCTTCACAGCTACTAGATGCGATTCTCTAAGATCAGCTTGGTAGCGAGCACATTAGCACACAGCATACTGAATGTCTGGCCTGCTGGCAATGAGATAAAGAGGAGAGCCAATGATTCCTCCGTAGAATTTGCTATCTATAGGTTTTCCTGCTTCATCTTTACTCAACATAGTATCAATGGCCATGGGAGTTGACATTGGTTTTGAATGGACCATGTCAAATTTCTTCAAGACTTCTTTGCATACTTAGCCTAATTGATAAAAATTCCATCTTCAATCTGCTTGATTTGAATACCAAGATAGAAATTGAGTTCTCCCATCATAGACATTTCGAACTCACTCTTCATTTGATTACTGATCCTTGCACAGTTTTTCATCAGTTGCTCCAAATATGATATCATCAACATATATTTAGACTAGCAACACATCTTCCTTTCTTCGCATGATAAACAGAGTCGTATATACTTTTCTTCTTTGATAGCCTTTACTGATTAAGAAATTAGTCAACCTCTCATACCATGCTCTTGGAGCCTACTTCAATCCGTAGAGAGGTTTCTTTAGTTTGAAGACATGCTCAGGATTTTTGGCATCTTCAAATCCTGGAGGCTGGCGAACATATACTTCTTCTTGGATGAATCCATTTAAGAAAGCGCTTTTAACATCCATTTGAAATAGTTTGTAGTTTATATGGGATGTGAAAGCATAGAGAATTCGAATGGCTTCAAGTATGGCTACCAAAATCAATGCCTTCTTGCTGGTTGTAGCCTTGAGCAACAAGCCTAGCTTTGTTTCTGACAACATTTCTATCTTCATCAAGCTTGTTCTTAAAGACCCATTTGGTGCTAATTATTGATCTTCCTTTAGGCTTAGGAACTAGATACCAAACATCATTACATTTGAACTGATCTAGCTCTTCTTACATTGCGATCATCCAGTAGTCATCTCCTTCTGCATCTTCAAACATTTTGGGTTCGATCAAGGATATGAAGGCTGGATGACTCATCATTCTGCTGAGCTATCCTCTTATCATTACTGGATTGTGAACATCATCAACAAAGCTGTTAAGCAGATGGTTGCGATGAGCTCTAATTTCTTTAGCTAGACTTGGATCAGCTACTGGAGGACTGATAATAGGATGCTGAGGAGGTGATTGATCTTCTCCATTGTTGAAGTTGATTGAGAGATCTTCATCATCATCTTTGGTTTCCTCAGCATGGAGATCCTATGCTAAGTTGGGTAACTCAGCATGCTGTGTACTTAGCAAATTTGAAAACTGAGTGGCTCCTTCATCTTCTTCATTTTGACATCTTTCTGCAATGTTAGTTTCATCGAAATCTACATGCATAGACTCCTCTACGAGACTGGTTCGCTTGACATATATTCTACATGCCCTACTGTTAGTTGAGTATCCAAGAAAGATACCTTCATCAGACTTAGGATCAAACTTTCCTAATTGCTCTTTGGGGTTAAGAATGAATCATCTACAGCCAAAGGATCTGAGGTAACCAATCTTAGGCTTACTCCCAAGCCAGAGCTCATAGGGAGTTTTCTCAAGAGTTGGGCGAATTAAAACCTGATTGAAGATATAACATGCTGTGTTAACAGCTTCTCCCCAAAAGTATTTTGGTAGATTGTTATAACTCAGCATGGTTTGAGCCATTTCAACTATAGTCCTATTTTTCCTTTCTACAACCCCATTTTGTTGAGGAATATAGGGAGAAGAGAAGTTGTGCTCAATGCCATGAGCTGAACAGAATTCTTCAAAAAGGAAATTCTGGAATTCACATCCATTATCACTTCGGATTCTACTAATTTTAGTTCCTAGTTCATTCATTATCCGATTACTGAGCTTGACAAAAGACTCATAGGTCTCATCTTTGCTACTCAGCAAGACTACTCATGTGAATCTCGTGAAGTCATCTACAACAGCTAGAGTGAATCTCTTACCACCCAAATTCATCGGTTGAATTGGGCTGAAAAGGTCTAGGTGTAGCAACTCCAACGGCCGCTTAGTTACTATGTGATTACTAGATCTAAATGATTTCTTAACTTGCTTACCAAGCTAGCATGCTGAGTAGAGTTTATCCTTTTCAAAGCTGATGGTTGGTAACCCCACAACTAATTGCTTTTCTGCCAGTTTAGAAAAAATGTTAATATTGATATGACCCAACCTTATGTGCCATAGCCAAGCATTTTCCTCCTTAGATATGAGACATACATTAGAAGAGCCAGGGGATAAATTAACCATATAAACATTATTGGTTCTAGGAGCAAAGAGTATGGTTGAGTTAGTCTTGCTGTCAATTACTGAACATCCTACTGAGTTGAAAATAACCTTCTTGCCTTTGTCGTAAAGCTGGGCTACGCAGAGCAGATTGAACTTCAGTCCTTTGACTAGAGACACTTCTTTGATTGAGGGAGATATGCCAATGGTGCCACACCCTACAATCTTGCCTTTCTGATTGTCTCCAAAATTGACACTTCCATTTCTCTTGCATTCTAATGAGATGAACTAGCTTTCATCTCCTGTCATATGCCTTGAGCATCCACTATCCAAGTACCTCATTTGAGAGTCATCAGTGGATCTAAGGCTCATCTGCAAAACAATTAAGTTTTCTTAGGTACCTATGCTTTTGAGCTGGGTCCTCCCTTGTTAGCAATGCTTATGTTTATCCAATCATATTCGTCATAATAACCATTTTTATGTGTACATTTTACTGTGACATTTCCAGTTTCCCCACAAAAATCACACACAGTTTTTATCTTGGGCTTTCTCACTTTCTTCTATTTAAAGGATTTGTTCCTCTTTGAATTGCAAGTTTGGTTATTCAAAATTTGATTGTTGGCAGGAGGAGGATCCTCTTTATTCTTTAATGTTGATATCTCAACATTCAGCTCATCTAATTTATTAGTGAGCTTACTGATAGCACATTCTTGATACTCAGCTTTTTCTTTAAGAAAGCGGATAACAAGTGATAAGAAAGCATTAGTATCTTCCAGATTGTCACTTCTCCTCACTATCTCTTTGATGTTTTTCATTGATTTATTTTTTAGTTTCATTACATCAAAGAGAGCTTGGGAGAATTCTTCAATTGATAAAGAAATATCAGAATGTACCTCAGTATGCTGATCTTTCTCTTTATCATGCTCAGCTTCAGAGTTGTCAACAGAAGACTTTGAACTAGATGTGGATTCTGAGCGTTCGCCATGATTATCGAAAGCCATCAAGTAGAGATTGACTGAATCAGAGGTTTCTTCATCAGAAGATGAGGATTCTTCTGAGTCACTCCAAGTGGCAGCAAGAGCTTCAATCTTCTTGGAGAATCTCTTCTTGAACTTGTCCTTCTTTGCTTTTGGATAGTTTGACTGAATGTGACCTTTTTCTCCACACCCATAACACTTGATGTCTTTGCTATGCTCTTTTCTTAATCCTTCCTCAGCTCCTCGTTTGTGCTGAGTTGACTTGATTTTAGTGGGAAACTTCTTCTGACTGAACTTCCCATCCTTCTTTATGAAGCATTTGAAACACCTTGTAAGAAGAGCCATGTCTTCATCAGAGTCGCAGTTGGTGGACTCATCAAATGATTCAGCTTTGAGGATAATGGATTTACTGTCCTTGCCCTGATTTCTCTTGGAGTCATTTGAGTATTTTCTCAGCGACATCTCATGAGTCAGCAAGGTGCCTATCAGCTCATCATAGCTATAGGTCTTAAGGTCATGAGCTTCCTTGATTGCGCTCTTCTTGGAATCCCACTCTATTATGAGAGTGCGAAGAATTTTCTTTATGAGCTCTTCCTCGCTGAAATCCTTTCCAAGTCGTTTTATTTCATTAACAATGTTAATGAATCAGGTATTCATACTCTAAATACCTTCATTGGCAACCATCGAGAAAATCTCATACTCTCTCAGCATGAGGTTTATCTTTGACTCCTTGACCTTGTCTGTCCCCTCATAGGTAATCTCCAGTTTCTTCCAGATTTCCTATGCTGTTTCGCATCTTGAGACCCTGTTATATTCTGTAAGATCAAGCGCACAGTGTAAGTAGTTAATGGCTTCGACATTCTCTTTGAGAGCCTCAGATCAGTGTCATTGTAGTCCTCTGGATCTACAGGTTTATGCACACCATTCCTGACCTCAGTAGAAACTTTAGGACCAAGCTCAATTGCGAGCTAGGCCTGCATATTTTGTGACTGGATGAAATTTTTAATACGATTTTTCCAAAAAGTATAATGATTACCATCAAATAGAGGAGGTTTGGTAACAGACATTCCTTCTCTCAGAAGAACAAACTGACCAGAACTCGAGCAGAAGTTTTTACATGCCATTTAAGGATCTGACTCAAGATGATTAGTCTTAAAGTTGAGCAACTGCTCTGATACCACTTGTTGGTCCGTAAACTGGCTAATAACAATAGTAGAGGGGGGGGGTGAATGCGAATACTGGGTAACTTTTTAATTATGTTTCGTTTTATAGTTAACTCAGTATGGTTTTTATATGTGTGTTAAGTATGCGTGCTGAGTGCGATATAAAAACTTATAAACTGCTCAGCAAAGCTGCCATAGTTTATCTTCAACCTCTTACTGAGTGAAGATTACTTAGTGCGAGATGAATAACTAGCAAATATAAGAGAGATGAATGAGCAATATGCTGATGAAGCTAAACGCTTAGAGTTAGAATGACTACACCTGAGATTTTATCTTGGTTCAGCCTCTGCCTAATCCAGTCCCCGGATCCCTCTCTGAGCATTAATCCACTAGTGGTTCATTCCTTTAATAGGCGGAGAAGCCTTTACAATGGGTAGGCACAATTACAGAAAGTCCCTCCTTTCTAACTACCGCTCAACCTTAGTTTGGGTACCCTTTCCAAACTGACACACAAGTTGGATAGAATAAATTATAGAAAGTCCCTCCTTTCTAACTACCACTTCCTCAATTTGGTTAACCTTCCAAAATTGACACTCAAGATCTCAAAAGAGATTAGTGAACTGAATTCAACTTATAAACTGTTGAATCCTTACAATGTTATATCTCAAAATGGATTCTCTCTATTACAAACAGATATAGAAATGATTGTTTGCTTTCTGGTTTTGAATTTCTGGGAAGCTAGAATGACAGTGGCTTAGCTCTTATGAAATTCAATGTGATTCGCAGTTCACTTCTTATTTTTCAACGTCTGCTTCAGTCTTCTATTTATACTTAATGGATCTGCGAAGTAGCCATTGTACACTTCTCATCTTTGTAGTTCTTTTATATTTCTTCTCTTCACATCTTTCAAATCTTCCCATTGGAGATAGCTTCTGGGACATTCAGAGATAGAAAAATGAACATTGAGGCGAGATAAGCTTCCATGGATGAAAGCTCTTTTATCTTCAAGTGAAACCGATTTGGAGAGAGAGAGACGCATGTTGTGCAATGAACAATCTTGATTGGTTGAAGTTGCTGACATGTTCTGGCATGCGCAGAGACACTAAGGAATGGTGATTGACAGAGGCACACTCTACTTGGACTTTTGTGAAAAAGTATCAGAAAAACTTTAGTGGATTGGAGCCATTTTTACTTGTTATGGATATTCTATTGTTTGCTGCATTGATTTAGAAAGAAACAAAAACAAAGTATTCTGTTTCTTAATAAAAACCGTTAGTAGCACAGCTATAAATTAAGTCTCAAAATGTCAGAATAAAGAATTGCTTTTAATTAATAAAAGCAGCACTCAATTTTTGCTGAGTGACTATTGCCTGAACTGCATAGTACTCAGCATGGATTCTACTTAGTAAAGCAGGACTTGGTTTTTCCTATCTAAGCCGTAACTTAATTAATTACTTATAGTAAACTGAGTTGATTTTTCCACAATAATCAAGTCTACTTCATTAATTAAGAGTATACTTAGAAATTAATTAAATTTGATTACCTATTCAGTTTGCTATTTCCAAAACTTCGTAAGTACTGTTAAGTACTATTTAACTTAGGTTCTACAACTTTCAAAGAAAGATGGCAAGGTCAGAGTTTGAGTGGATTTCAGGGATCTGAATAAAGCCTCCCCAAAGGATAATTTCCCCCTACCCCGCATAGATGTTCTGGTCGATAGCTCAACAAGGGTGGCTATGTACTCCTTCATGGATGGTTTTTCAAGGTATAATCAGATACTGATGGCTATAACGGACAAAATCAAGACAAGCTTTCATCATGGAGTGGGGTGTATACAGCTATTCGCCACTTTTCTACTGATAATATAAAAGTTCTAAAAATGAACAGGTGTTGTCAGTACCGCTCATCAAATAGAAAAATGATGATAATTGCAATTATACAATTGTGATGTACTTTCAAAAGATATCAATCCTACATGGAAGGAATTCGGTTCTAAGGATCAACTAGAGTTATGGAACAAAAGAAAATAAAATAAGTTGAAGGTTTTGAATGGTAGACAGATGAATAGACAGATGCATGAACAGATTAGAGAAGATGAAAAGCATATAGATATTCTCTAAGAACAAGTATAATGGAGTAAAATGTGCAAAATAATCAAGAATGCTTTATGCACTAGATAACTTCAACAAACTCAGTTCTAGACACCTAAATATCCTATAATTCACCGCAGAGCAACACATGAAATGACTTTTCTAAATCTAGGGTAAACGAATTATGACACTTATAAAACCTAGACAACAATAATACTATGCTAAGTACGGGTCTTTCTCACATGGCCATATTTAGCAAGTTACCACTCCAAAAATGTTGGCTCACTAAATAGCGTTATAATAAAAAATCCAATGATTATACACAATCTTATTAACGCTGAATCAACTCTTAAAGTCAACTTGAAAGCATATAACTCCATTAAAGTATATAACTTCATTAATATAAGTGACGCAAGATGAAATACTCGTTATGACATATAGACATATCATAAACTTTGAGTTAGAAAGTATAAGTTGAAAACAAAGTAAAGTTGTAAAGTATGCAAGTGAAAGCTAAAGTTGATAAAAAAAAGTATCCACTCTTTAATGGGGGAGTCGTCAATTCCCACAATTCCTATGTCTACTTTGAATTCGATCTCGACTCGTACAAAACCTCCGTTAGGATGCTATTCCTTGTGAATTTTAAACAAATGAATATTGAAAAACATAAATTTTTATTGATAAGTTCTTTGTAATTACACTCATACAACAATTGCTCGAATTTGGGGAGAAATCTGGTGACTGAAACAAGAATCGAATCTTTTATACATTTTTCTCTCTAACACTTTCAACTTAGAGAAATCTATATAACTTTCACTCTCTATATATTATCTCACACCATCGACCTTCACCACACTTTACACACATCTACCATAAACGAAATGGTTGATTTGAACCTCTATTTATAGAGTGTGAAAGGTTGCGTTTATCCAAACGAATAGTCATGTCCATTGGTGAAGGTTTGCATCATCTTCATGTGATTGGATGCATGATTTCATCCTTATCTTCAATGGATAGGCACCTTTTCATGGTTACATAGTCTCTAAAAGGTGTCTCTTCATCTTACAGTTCATGGCGGTTGGAAGTTGAGAAGATTTGACCAAACTCATCATGATTCGCGAGCATGACTTACGTGTCATGATCGTGAATATAAGTTGGTAACAAACTATTTGTGAAAAATGATAAGTCGCAATCAAGAAAGGTAGTTGCGAGCAAGATTTGGCCAATCGTGAGTTGGAATCATGATCGTGACATGGTTGTGACTTATGCTTTTCTTCATGATTCTTCTTTGCAACTTTACCAATCTTTGACAACTTCAATCCTTAGCTAATTCCTTGCATTCCATGCATCTTTTTGCACATTTTTCACTCTTTTTGCATAGAATTCCATCTTTGATCATTTCACTCCCAAGATTCAACTAGTTTCTGTGCTTGCATCAAAAATAACTACATACCATGTGAAATCTTTTATATGAAGTATAAAATGACTCTAAACCACATCATTTTATGAATAAACTATAAAGATAATAAGTGCAATTATACACTTATCACACCCCCACACTTAACATTTTTCCTTGTCCTCAAGGTAAACCCAACAGAAGTTTATAAAATAGTAATTCAAGTTCGTACCTCATTTGGTGAAAGACTATTGTAGTGAGTACCACATTCTCACATTGCATAAGGTTCAAGTAAAGTATACGAAATTTTCCAGAAATTAGTAATGTGCAATTTATATAGTCTAGTTGCATACCTTTACTCTTAATGGATGGCCAACCGAATTGCGACTTCATATAAGCATTATATGCTTGCTTGAATGTTTCCTTCTCTCAAGTATAGTATAAAGTATAAAGGACAACGGGAGCACACTTTGAAAAGATTGATCTCAAAGCATTTTTAGGTAACTTAGGATGCTAAACATTCTTAGTGGTTGCATTTTATACTCCATACCACTCTCCCCTTTTTTCAATGATCGCATTTTATGCTCCATACCACTTTCTCTCATTTTTTTATTTAAAGCATATGTTTTTTAAGTATAGATTTGTACTTTGCACCCATTTTTCGTGCTATGCTACTTTTTCTTTTTTTCACTCATTGAATGGTTGCAGTTTCTGCTCCGTACCATTCCTCACCTTTTGCATAACTCATTGGTTATCCTCTCTTTCTTTTGATTTTTTCTCTCAATACCCTCATCCTTTATTGATCACTTTCAAAGTATTATG
>CATIWQ010770660.1:0-17674 GCA_949673415.1 Euphorbia schlechtendalii | reverse complement strand
AGACTAAATTTAAATTTATAGGCTCTTTAGAGTTCAATACTTTCATAACTGAATAATAGAAAAAAATACTAATCTCGCTAGAAGGAGGGCTTGAACCTCCGACCTTGTGGTTAACAGCCACACGCTCTAACCAACTGAGCTATTCCAGCTGTTTGTGTATGATTCTTCAATAATACATTATATATCAATTAATATAACGTAGTTTCTTTTTCTTCAGTTATTTCAATAAATTATTATACATATTACCATGGACAAACCATTCAAATGTTAATTAAGTTCATGCCAAACCAACCCCTCCAAACCGAGTAGACAAAATGTTCACTTAGTTCACGAATCCACTCACAAGTCAGCCCATAATTGATGTAGGCTGGTCGTTCACTGGATTAAACTAAACTACATTCCATGTAAATTTTCTAATTACAATGAGCTGAAGTGAGACATGATTGGGACAAAAAGTGATACTTATTGTCTATTCAAGACTCAAGAGAGATGGAAATAAAACTAAGGGAAGGAATCCAAAGAAGACAGAGCGCAGCAGAAGATAAAATTTGAATAGATTGTGGCTTGTCTTTATCTCTATGCACGTTAAACTGACACACTTAACCTCTTCTCTTGTCCTGTACCCCACTCTGTTTCTCACCAAAATTAATCAAACTCTCATTGTGTTACTATTATATTAATCAAAGTGGATACTATTAAACAGTTCATTCATTATTTTGACAATTGAATTTGCAAGCTTTAACCACCAATTGTTAGAGATAACAAAGTGGAGATTTGGAGAGAAAAAATACTTTCTGCATACTTGTACGTTACTAATGCACAATTAATTTATATTTGTTTAGTATAACCGTTATTTCTGTATATAATATATTATATTTCCCTTACCAAACGAAGAATATATCGTTCAATTAATAAAAAGTGTATCCAAGTAGTCATGTGCAGATATGCTCCTCACACTCTTACAAATTTACAATGTTTGAGGATGTTCTTATATAGTTTTTTTTAATAGCCAAATTATTGTTTTAATTTAGTTGTCTCATTTTTCAAATATGTACATAAAAGAATACCAATGGAGGCAAAATTGTCAGTCAAGCTTGCATTATTTTATGTGCCGATAAGGATGTCCCATATGCATATGTCATGTCATTTTCAGAACAAAAAGTCAAATATATTCCACTGATAGTGCAAAAGGAAATTATTTTACCATATCATATTCATAGATGTATATGAAACTAGTGTTCTTGTTTTCATGGATAAATAATCAAAGTATCATTGTAAATCTTGTATTTGAATTCATGGTGACGAAAAAGAATAAGAATAGCACAATAAATTGGAAAAAAATCAAATTTCCACGACTATGCCTGAAATTATCGCAATGTCGGAAAAATCCAGAGATAAAAACATGAGAAAGGAAAATTCATTCCAAATTAACACATTCATTGAGAAAAAAAAATATTTCGTTTTTTACTTATGAAAATAAGTTATTTTAATTAAATTCTTACCTAATTCAATTAAATATTTTATCTTAATTTTTCAATTAAGTTTAAGTGATCGATTGTATCAGATGATTTAACCCAATAAATCTAATATTGGCCAACCCAGTATTTCTAAAACTGTGATGATAGTGAAAGTAGTGGTCATAACTTGTAATTTTTTTTCCCTTCGACGGAAAGCAAGCCAGCTGTTAAGATGGAAGATAAAGATTCTTTTCTAACTTTGAAATTATGCATTTTTTAATAATTCAGTAAATGTTTTGAGTTTATATTTATTAGTATCTTATTTACTTATTTATTTCTAAAAAGAGTTGTGTCGTGTTTGGTAACGTTGTTGTTACTGTTATTTGTTAATGCGGTTGGTTGTTACGGTTTCATGTTGTAATTTTTATTAATCTGTAATTAGTGTTTGATTAGAATATGATTTACTGTTGTTTTTATCAATTATAAAAAAATAAAGTTTCCAAACAAAATAAAAAAGAAATAATGCTAAGATTATTTAAGATAAAAAAATTCAAATCTCAAAAGGACTTTTTCAAAAGTTCCATTTTGACGAGGTTTGAAAAATGATGATATTACCTTGTTAAAATGAACCTTCACATGTATTTTGTAATTTATCAAACACTAACAAATTTAATCATATCATTTTTCTTTTTGAAAAGAAAAAAAAATCTTTTGATCAAGTTATCAAACAGGTATATTCCCCCAACTAACTAATTAGTAATAATGATATGTGATTAATGAACAATTATCTAATTAGCATTGTTTCTCAGCATTCAATTCGAACTAATCAAGGAAAATATGATTATTAATACTCGCTTAAGCCTTTAACTAGTTAGTCACTGCTACCATGAAGAGGAGATGCTTTCATTTCCGAAGTCATGAGATGCTTGATTAAAGAACTCTAACCTCGTCCATATTATCCTGGAAAATGAACGCTTTTAATAAAGTTCATGCTTTGAATAATGATTCTTTAAATTTAGCACACGTAGGATCTATCCTAGATGAATGTAAGGTACTACTTAAAATTGTTTTCTTTTATTTGTGTCATTTTCATGGGAAGGTATGCGAATCATCGTTTATATGTTCTTCGACCATTAAGGGGACTTGACATGCTTCTGATTCACATCTAGTCTAAATTGTTACATCCTCTCATTAATACATCGACTTGTTTATTCAATAATCATACAAAAGCAATATAAAAGAAAGGGTAAATATTTATAATCTTCCTCGAGTTTGCACTAATACACTACTGTCTCCTTACTTTTTGTCAATATAATGATTACCTACCTGAGTTTTACTTCCATTCAGCTGCTATCTCATTCTGTTAATATTTTTCACCTTTCCATCCAAATAATTATTATTATGATTTTATTTCCCTTTGTCTTCGTTTATCCATTCAGTCATATTTGCAATATATGGGCATATTATTACTTCACTTAAATAATTAGGTTAAACCATGAACTAAATGCTACGCAGAAAAATTATTTTTTTTGTTGTATTTTGTTAATTGTTATGAAAACTCAATACATGTGTTACCTTGCTCTAGTTATATTATATAAAAAAGTTTTGCATATAAATGTAAGTGCATAGTTTTTTTAACAAAAATTTAAAAGTTTGAGTACCATTTTTCTTGCACTAATCTATTTGTTTTTCATATAAAATATTTGATATTAAATAATCTTGTAAAATGATTAATATCAATTATTAGGTACTTTTATACTAAAATTGAAACCATAACCGATAAAAATTATTGCTTTAAAAAATTGAAGATTTTTTCTCTTGAAATTTTGTTAGCGATTTGTGTCCGTGTAAGTAATATTGTAGCTCTATTTATCGTTATAATTTACAGCTTGAAATTGAAAAACATTGTTGAGAATGAACTACTTAGGTGAATTCCAACTCAACTTCATCATATTACAAGAATATGGTACAAGACCTTTTTGAATTTTTTGTTAAAAAATCAGGCGCTTACATTTAAATACAAAATGTCTTGATATAATAAAATCATTGAGCAAGATAGCACGTGCATTAAATTTTCACGAAAATAAAAAATACAATAAATAAAATAATTTTTTCACGTGGCATTTAGCTCATCGTTTTCATCTAAAAAATATATAATTTACTTAATTAAGTGAAGTAATAATATACTTATCTAATGAAAATACGCTAAATGGACACATGAAGAAAAAGGGTAATTTTATCATACTATTATTTATTTGGATGGAAATGTAGACAATATTAACAAAATAAGGTATTAGGTGGATTGAAGCAAAACTCAGGGAGCTGATAATTGTATTGACAATACGTAGGAATGTAGTAGTGTATTCGTGCAAACCTTACGGAAATTATAATTATTTAACCTAAAAGAAAGAAACTATTCCAGATTAATGTAGTTGTAGAATTTAGTTAATGAAGGTAATTTCAAAGTGAATTATGGTATTTTACTCCTCCCTAATTGAATGTGTTGGTTAATTTGTCCATATATTTCATTAAATTAATTCTTTAAATGTAGAGAATTTCAATCCTTTAATTTCATTTTGGTCCCAGAAACAGTAAGGCAATGAAATTGAACCAAATTAATGTTATTACAATCTCATTAAACTCTAGTATAAACCACGATTGCATAATTATTTTAATTAATTGCTATAAATAAAATCAACGTGCGTCCAGTTTTCGATCTACCCGCTCGGTTTTAATCCACATCCTCCTTCATGAACCGGGTTAAATTTGAATTTTTTTGACAGTTAAAGTTAATGGGTTGAACTTTGGATTTGGGGAAAACTCAAACTCGAGTTCGATGACTATTATTATTATTATTATTATTCTGGCTTAATATGTTTAGTTACCTGAACTTGTCCCACAAAACCTGCTGTCCCCCTGAACTTTCAAAATGACCCCGTAGCTCCTTCAACTTTAAAAAAATGACCCCGTAGCTCCCTCAACTTTCAAAAAATGCACCACTTTGCTTCTTCTATGCCACGTGTCATCTTCTGGTTGGTTTGACTTTTCAAAGATGCAATTTTTCTGATTTTTTTCCCTCCAATCGGAAGTTGACACGTGGCACTGAGGGAGCAAAGTGATGCATTTTTTTAAGTTGAGGGAGCTACGGGGTCATTTTGAAAGTTCAGGGAGCAGCAGAATTTTTAAGACAAGTTCAGGTAGCTAAACATGTATTAAGTGTATTATCATTATTATTATATATTCATATATGATAGCCTAATGGCATTTTGGCCGAACCTACCCGAACCAGCTTGATAAACAGTAATACGGTATACGGTACTGTGAAGAATGAGAAAGAAAAGATAGACATGACACGACACGATCCAATGCAATGCATATGCAAGATAACTTACATCAAAGGGCCAGCCAGTCCCACAATAATTATTAACATTAAAAGCATATTATATATTATATACTTTTATACCTATAAAAAAAAGACACCAAAGAACCTTGTACCCTTACTTAGCCCCCCAACATTTTCATTTCATTGTTATTTCCAGCTTTAAACACTCAAAATCAACAAAATCAACAAAATCAATTGATCTATCCTCGATTGAATAAATGGAGCCGGAGGAGGAGTGCACGGAAGCAAATGTAGGTCACCGGCGGCGATCCTTTTGCCTGACAGCCGGCTGCGTCATATCATCTCCGTCGTGTTTTCCTGTTCAAGAACAGCAATTGGAATATTCCCGCATCAACACCTGCAGAAAGAGATCGATTAGCAGAAGATATTGGAGAAATTTAATTAGGAGATTTGTAAGACAAGGGAAGTCCATCTCTTCTTCTTCAAAACCTCCGTCTTCTTTCAAATACGACGCCGTTAGTTACTCTCTTAATTTCGACGAAGCCTCTCATTCTCTCCCTCCTAACCTTTTCACCCAATGTCTTACTTCATCCTCCTAATTTTTCTTCATTTCAAGCATCTAATCACTAGTTTTTTAATAAAATTTAGTTTTTTTTCTACTTATATTTTTGTAACTGTTCACATTATTTCAGATCTTTTAAGTTCTGTATATATTCTCTTTTTTTATTATTAATGTTTCTTGTTTGAATCTGCTTATGGATCTGGGCACATACATGTGTATCCAATGTCAATCTAGATTATACATGTGGCATGGATTGCAGAATGTAAGTAGACAAACAGTCAAGTTGTTGAGTTAGCTTAAATTTGCTGATCCCATTTAAATCAAATCATAGTAAGTTTTTTCTCCCTTGCCACTATATGTTTTGCATTATCCGTATCTGGTATCTCAACAGACCTTAGATTTTATTTTTGGTTAATTCCAAACCTTATCAATTAATAACTGAAACGGGAAATACATTAAACCAATCAAATGCCACAATGTTTTAAAAAATGTTAGGAACTAGTCGGGCAGTCGGAGCCTCCAAAAATCTAGGAGGGGAATAATCAAGGCCTAGGCGGGACTTAAGCGCTAATCGGCGGGATTTAAACGCTAGACGCATCAGGCGACGACCCTCAAAATAACGCCTAATTTTAAATTAGGTCTAGATGGACCTAAGATGGGATATTTAAAACAGCACCTAATCTTTTATTGCTTTACAAAATCATGGAGCTGATATCGGTTGAAAATGGTCTTAAAAATAATTGGGATATTGGATACCAGGTTAATTGGTGATACTTTTGGCTTTTTACATGAAAAAAGGTATGTGAGTAGTTTACAAAAATTTACATATTAAGATATAATTTTTACTCTGAATTGTAAGATTTCCTTCCATTAACCAAATTTTATTTGTAATTAGAGAGAAAAACAAGAGTTTGGAATCAATACCCATCTTCCAAATATGTTGTTTCGTAATGCTCTACTCACAATTTTTCTTTGTAAGGGATAACATTTCTTAGAACTCGAAAAAACAATTTCAAACACTTTAGTTCATTATTTTTTCATGGTACGGTATGATACAAATTTAAAATTCTTGCTTGATTCATGGTTTATTTAAATAGTTTTGTTCCTTTATGATTTTTTCATGGTTAAAAAACTGTAACATTAGAACTATATATTTGGTGGTGGTTTTCTGTGTTTCTCTATTAAATTTAACTAAAAATTTTAAAAAATCTATACAATACCACATCACCATCAATCCAAACACATCTTTTTTTAAAAAATCATATCTTACTAACTATATCATATCATATCATATTTTACTGTACATAAATAACAATGGAGAACCATCATCCAAAGAAAACCTTAATCAATTAATACTTATAGTAAACGTGTGACAAAAAAATTGCTACACATCCATCGACGCAGTTGTTCAAAGAACTATACAATTGTTGCTAAAGAATGCACTTTCAATCTAAGGGGGTGTTTCTCCAAACTTATGACTTGTAACTTATAACTTAAAAGTGTTTTTTTAACTTTTAAGGAGTTTAAAAATAAGTAGTTAAGTGTTTCTGTAAAACGATTTTTAAGTCATTAAAAATGTTTCTCAAAATTGAATTTTAAATCATTTTTAAGTTATTGAACCTTGAAAAGACTATAAAGTATATGTTTTATAAAAGGGCATTTGATTTTGAATATAATATAGAGGCAATATTGTAATTTGTTTGGTCAAAAAGCAGATTTGAAAAAAAAATCACTTTTTAAAAGTAAGTATTAGCTACTTCTTATTTTTTACTTAAAAGTAACTTTTTTACGTTGAAAAAAAGTTTAGAGAAATACTAAACTAACCAACTTTTAATTTAAAATTCTACTTTTAAGCAAGTTTGACTAACTTTTATGTTTAGAGAAACACCCCCTAAATCCATAACTGAAACATGCTCAAAATAATTTTTTGTTTAGATTATTAATTAAACAAATCTTAATTGAATGAAAATGCATTTGTAAATGACATAAATATAATTCAAATAATAATTTTTTATATGTTTTATAAATTGAATTCCCATGTATAAAATATGTAAAACCACTCATATTTAAAATTTTATATGAATTTATTTCTTAAATTTTGATTAAATTAAAATTCTTAAGAAAAACTTAAAAGCATGAAAAAGGAATATTTGCAAGGACCAATTTGAACAAAATAAAAAAGTATTTTTTAATCAACATTTCAGGAGAGATATTTGTCTGATTGTATTAGATATTTTCTTCTCTCACATAGCTCTTTCGTCTTCCAACACTTCAATTTCAATCCATCAATGGATGAATCTGATCCTTTCTTTCTAATTTGCTACGTTTTTTACTTTCGATGCTTTATCTACACTTCTCTGATCAAGCAAATGTATAACGTAAGGTTTGCTCTAACTTTTACTTTGTCTCGTAATTCTGGATTGATGAGTCAATTTTATTAGTAGAGTCAGCATGTCGATTGTCGAGTTGCAATATACGCGGAATAAATTCAATTTGTAATCCTAGTTTTTTATTATACAATTGTATTTGCTCCCGCTTTTCTGAATTTTTTCTGCACGTATTACACTTCCTTGTCAAACCGAATTTTGGAATGCCTTCTCGTAGTCTTGAGATTTCTTTCGGTTTCGATCGCTTAGATTTTGATTACTATTAGCCTTGTGTTAGCACTTTACGTTTATATGTTGCTTAGTTTAGGTTCAGTTTTGTACTAATTTTACTGTTTTGATCTGTCCATTGTTTTCCTTTTTCTTCTTTGGTAAACATTCGGTGTTGAGATAGTAGCGGTCATGTAACAGGAATAACTTCTTGTTTGTTTATTTGAGTATGGAATCCATTATATTTATCAGATCTAATCCTTAATGGAAAGTGCACCTATGTCTGAGGTTATATAGGCATTACTTGTGTGGTATATAGTTTTCCCCTATAATCGTGATTCAAGTTTTCTGCATGGGTTTGATACGGGGAGAAAATGTAGGGCCGGTCCTAACTAGGGATGGTAATGGGCCGGATCTGATCTGATTTGGACTCATATTTCTATTATTTTAAGGTTGGTCCAAGGTAGATAGTACTTGTGTCAGCCTTGAAATGATGAAAATATGGGTCTAGATCCGGCCCATTGCCATCCCTAGTCCTACCAGTCCGAGAGCTCTAGCCAAATTAAGAAACAAGAGTCTCTAAAATTAAAAATTTTACGTAAAACAATTTTGCAAGCTCAGTTTTGGTGGTCTCTTGTCATTATTATTATGACAAATATATGATTCTGAGTTCTCATTCAGTTATCATAAATGCTTTTTCTTTTCTGGAGTTGTGGCTGACTGGGAGTGGCACACACTGATATCATATTCTCTTGATTTCATTATTGTTGATGTTCATGTTATTGAAGTTATGCTATTTTCCTAACACATTGAAAATTTTGATGTTTCTTCCAAAGAATAAATTCTCTTTGTTATTTGGAATCACCATACGTTGATATTCTTGCTCAAGTTTAAATTTAATCATTTGTACATGGTTCAAATATCACGCATGAAATACTTGGTACTCAATTTATCTTAGATTATTGAAATTATGTTTAGTCGGATGTACCATATAGAGACGTTAATTGAGAACATTGTTAAGTAACTGGAGTTGTAAGATCATGGAGAAAAATTGTTTTTGCACATGATATCGAATGTAAGGACTGGAACAAGATAAAATGAAAGTATGTGGCTAATAGAAAATAACACAGATAGTGCATTAAAAAAGTCGATCGTTCTTCAGTGAAATGTTTTAATCTGTCTCTTGACAATTTTGAAACCTGAATCTGTATCTTGACAATCTCAAAGCATGTTGCAAACATCTTTTATCAAAATTAATACTTTTTGGCATGTTCGAGTACCGATGTAATTGTTATAGCTGCTGTTTCAAGTTTCCTTGTGAAAAATTTAAGTTGTGGCTTGCAGGACTTCTAATGAAGCTGCTTAACTGTCTTTCTAATCCAGTCTCTCCCCGTAAAGCTGCATTGTCGAAGGAAAATGGTACCACGTTGCGTTCGTTGTCGCATGCTTTTAGCTGCTCAATCCTTCTGTGGAAAAAAAAGAAGGCCATCATTCTGTTAGCATAATTGAAGAGCACTTACCTTCGATATGATAAGGTTATAATTTTAATATCGACATAATTTGTGGTAATGTAAAAGAGTTGTGTGGATTGACTTTGCAATTGTTTCTTTTCCTATAACGGGCTTCATGTTCGTAATTAAGTTTCTTTTTAAATTACAATCAAAGTCTAGGAACGATTATTTATTCATTCGCTCCAATTCTCTTTGAAAACTGCCATTGCAAGTTTTGGAAAAGCCGAGACAATTATATTCGTTGTTCTCATATTAGTCATGAATTCATATTTTTTTATGGAAAAAGTGACAGGAAAGTTTCCATCATAAATGCCTTTGCTTATCTTGGATATATCATATACATTTGAATGTGATAAGAACACTACTTGTTTGGTTTTCCGTTTCCCAAAAATGCAAATTTTAAACATACATTGTGCTTGTTTATGACATAAAATCTCTTCATCATATACAAGGTCAAAGTAATCACAGTGATAAATTTAATCCAAATCAACTTACTTTTGTACTATAAACTTATTAATTTTTATTTGTATTTTTACCTAAATCAACAAGCATTTGTTTCAATCTTTCTGAATCTTCAATGCAGGTCCATCTGTAATTCCATAAAGATAAGGAAACTTACATTAATATTCATATGCATGGACCAATAGTAGCTGCTTCAACTATAAAAATGTTTCTCTTTTTTTCTTACCTTTACTTTGTTGTTCTAGGTAATGTTTCATAGTCTGCATGTTCAGGCTGGCTTAGTTGGAGATGTGTACCAATGTAGGAGTTCTCTTCACAGCTGTAACCATTTAAGACAAAGGAGGTGCTTCCGGCTGTTTCATTTCGATCTGCTGGGCCATAAACCTGAAAGAATATATTTATGGTAAAGATCAAGAAGTAATTTTGCTTCATAATCTGTATATGGTCGTTAGAAATTGATGTTGCTTGATATACTAGATTGACATGTTTGATCATGAATAATCAAATGATGGTACCTTATTATGCAGTTTCATGTTTTCTTCGTGTATTATGTTCAACTTATTGCACAGTTCTATGTTTTCTTGATGAACGAGTCTTCCCTGTCATGGAAATCATTGGAACTCTGTATGCTGAAATTCACAATTTAAAAACACATTAGGAATTGCAAATTTCTGAAGTACCTTTTGGGCAAGTTCTTGTATCCCATCAGTTAACATCTGCTCCTGCATGAATTGAAGTATCATCAATGTGTTTTTAGAGGATTTTTCCAGAATTCTTAGGTGTGGTATTGTATTAAACATTCTAACCTTCTTATTGCGAATACCCTTCAAACTCATTTCGAGTTTGTTCTCTATACCCTGTAGATCTTCGACGCTTGAACCATAAAGTTGTTCACCCATCAATTGCCTGCCAAATCAGAATGTATATGTAGCTTGCCTTGCAGCATCATGTGTTAATTAATATTATATCTTGGTCAAATAGATGGGCTATTTTAAAATACCACTTTTCAGTTATCACATGTTCATACACAATAATTCTGCTTGGCCTACTGTTGTTATACTTGAGGAAAGTTTGGTTTCCGAAACTGGTATCACTAAATCTTTTCTAAGTGAATCAATAAATGATGTATGTTAACCGTATATTCGTATTTGTATCTTTTCTCAGTTATGAGAAGTTAGTCGACCCAGTATAACATGATGCTACTTTTGCTTTGTCAAGTTTTAACTTTGCAAGTTATAAAATTTTATAGCATTTCTATGATAAGGCCAAATGCATCATTACCCCTATCGACTTGGCTTCAAATGTAGGATGTCACCCCAACTTGTAAAAGGACCAGTTACCCCCTTAATTTAGCGAGGATAAAACAGTTTGCTCTCTCAATGCCACGTGTCAACTTCTTATTGGAGAGAGAAAATCAGAAAAATGACATATTTGAAAAGTAAAACCAAACCAAATTTGACATGTGGTGTTGAGGAGGCTAATTAGTTTGTTTTTGCCAAGTTGAAGGGTACTTTTGGTTATTTTGCAAGTTAGGGGTGACATGCGGCTTTTGTTGCCTAGTACGGGGGGTAATGATGCATTTGACCTTAGAATAATGTTTTTCAATACATTAAGGAGAAGAATCATACCGATGGCTCTCTTGTAAGTTGTGCAGTTGTTGCCTTAAGAAAGTTGCCTCCCTTTGCCAAAACTATGAGGTTCAGCATCCAGTTTAAAATTTGAGCGAAAAAATGAGGTATGTAAATGTAATGCTGACATGAGTTCATGCAAAATAAAGAAAGTGTAATTTTGGCATGCCAGATTATGCAGTACAGGGTTCAAGATCTTTTGAAGAAAGTTGTATGATTTACTATTGATATGAATGTGAAGTACAAGAAAGTGCAGCCAACAAAATGGTTCTAGGCCTTAACCTAAAGTCTGTACGAGTAAAACTTTATAATTTAAGGACAATATAATTACAATAGGATGAAAGATCTTGAATTACGAATTGAATATTATACATTGCGCAACAATTTACTGTAAATGACCCATGTTGGTTCTCATCTTGAAATGTGCTTTTAGATTAATATTCAAAACATTTCATAATTTGTTACTTCTATCACATTCTCAGCTGCTTCTATTTTGCATTAATAAATCTATGGTATAGAAACCTCAATTGAAAATATTTCTATTTTTTTATTTGAGCAACTGTATAAAAGAAATACCATACATCCAACAACTCTGAAAAGGAAGAAATTATGCTGCAGTTGGGATAATGTGTTGAAAAAGCAATGAGTTGTGAAAGGTATACCTTAACTTCTGATGCTGGGTTCTGCAGTGGTTCGTTGTCTTCTTTTGTTTTGTTGTATCGTTCTATGACAGATTTCATGCTGCTGAAACAAATAATTGTGATCAGGTTTTCATGCAAATGCAAGCATTTGTAAAAGTATCAATGAGACTGAGACTGTGTAGGTAACTTACAAAGTTGATAAAATAATGCACTATAAGAGAGGGAAATAGATGTGATTTTAAATGATATCCTGCATGTTTTATAAATTTTCGTCTCTATTAACTTGTTCGCTATTTCCTACCATTTTACTCGTTCAACCAAGATAAAACTCAAAATATATGACTCTGTATTAATGGGCTCCTTCTATGTTTCATAATCCTTTTGAGCTTCTTATTATTTTTCTTTTTAGTATTTAATTTAAATTATCAGTATTCTAATTTTTTTTTTATTACTTGACAGAATGTATTGATAAAACTATAGGTTTGTAATTAGAAGAATGAAATTTTAGTATAAAGGTGTGGATGATAAATTAATTATTTTAATAGTGTAATTTATGGAACATATGACCAAGAAATAACAAACTTTATGTTAGTTTTTATATTAATCCTCTTAAATAGACTAATAAGAAAATGGAGGGAGTAGTTTATTGGTATAACTTGGTATCGAATCCTTTTAGTTGAGATGCCATAAACATTAATTATTGGTTTGATTAGGTTATGGAAAACGAGGGTGCCATATAAGTAATTAAATTGACCAAAGATTACAAGTATAGTACCACAGAAAGTTTGTCTATTTTTCGGTAAGTGGCCACTATTTACAGCATATAATTGTGGCATAGATTTGGTATCATCATTTCTAAATTGTCTATTCTTCTAATTTTCTTGACACATAAGGTAAAATAAAAAATTGAGCAAAAATACTTCATCCAATAAATCTTCTATTCTTTCTTTCGAATATGATGAGTCATAATTAATATTGAATATTATCTACAAATATACAATTAAACAGAAGATTGAATTATTAATTATATACTATTAATAATGAGATAGTTGCTTATCGGATTGCTTAATCTTTTTGTAATTATATTCATTTTTAAAATTCTAATTCACAATCAAATACACAATAATATCTAGTCTATTTTTATCAACTAATCTATGTGAACTTCTATTCTAAATGCCACATCATACGCAATTACTAAAAAATGCTAGTTGAACATTTATGAACTTGGCAACTAGATCAGGTATATTCCACTTATATGAACTTGACAACTTGATCAGGCATATTCCCTAACATCTAGTTATGGATGTATTTTATTAATTCAAATTAAAATGATAAACAACAGACAATCATATTCTTATTTCTAGATAAAAGCATACAGATCAAAATTCCATGAAGTGCTAGTTCCCAAAATGGGAAATACTATGACTTAAAAGTTACTAAGTTTGGAAAGGACAGGTGTGTAGCATACAATAGTTAAAAAATTAATTTTCCATTTGGAAATCTGAAATGACGATAAAAAGAAATATAAGGTTCACAATTGCAGTTAATATTCTTTATTGGTTCTCTTCACTTAAAACTTTTGTCCATGTCATATAAATGGAAAAATACTTGTTTCATAAAATAATTCGTGCCTAAACTTAGGCTAAGAGATCAAGTCACAATGTATTTAATTGATGTAAGGTCAAACACATAGTATGTATGGAATGTTATACACATTTCAAATCTGATAATCCTTATTTATGAAGAAAGATGTATATTAGAGATAAAATAATAAAAAATGCATGTTTTGAATGGAAAAAGTGCTAAAACATAAAAAAAAGCTAGTAAACTATAGTGTTAGTTTCATAGCTTGATTGAAAACAGAACCTTCTTGTTTTAGACTTTTAGTTTCTCTTTCTAGTGAAGTGACAGCGTAGAGATTCATTAGTTCTAGGGTAAATTTAAAAAAAAATATACGATGTGATTTGATTGTTTTGTAAAATGGCATTTATGATTTCAAAAATTTGTAAATAAAGAAACAATAATATTTTTCATTAAAATAGTAATATTCTAGACGGTATTTCGATAAATTTAATAATTCTATAATTTAATCATATCATTTTATCAAATTTTGTGTAATTATGGAAGATTGTTCATTTTATCATAATTTTTTAAATGTTACCATCACATTTTAATTGAAAATAATATTTGTACCTCTCAAAAATTCTAAAATTTAACACTAACGTGTATTGTATTATCATTAACTATGCTGCAAAATTTGAGTTCAAAATAGACAAGATTACCTTTTTTTAATGTAATTATAAATTGAAAATCATGTTTTTGCTGATTTTTAAGTTCACAAGCATTATTGTGAAAAAATTTCACAATAACCTTTTCTGCAAAACAGTCAAATTATATGACATGTTTTTTGAGTTTAACCTTAGTAATAATTAGGCTCTTGATCGAGGTTTATTAATATTACAACTTTCACTTTGTGACTGTTTGGGGCTGCTTTCCTTCTTGCTTTTTGGAAAGCATCTTAAATTAAGGGTGCTTTTCCACAAGGTAACTGTTGTCCGATTCACATCGCAGCCCTAAACAAGCCTTAAAGTGGCCTTTATTTTTCTTCAACCCTATGTAGACTTGATGAGTGTTGCTATCTATCTATATAACTTAATACTACCTGCTTCTTCTCCATAGACTTGAACCGGTTCGATACATACTCATTCTACCAAGTGTTGATGTTAAAAATAAGCTCGTCAGTAAAACTCAAATTTAGCAAGTATATTATTAAAATTTCTGACAGTAAATACTACTACCAGTTTCTAAATTTCATCTGTTTCGTATGGAATATAACATGATTAACATAACTATATAGCTACCAACATAATACACTGCAGTTTCATTATAACATATCTGCTCATGCAGTAAGAATTTCACTTCCTCAATTACAAGATAAAAACCAAGACTAAGATTATACATAGATTGTCTGGTCTAATGGAGTCTTATACCATGATGAGTGGACTGGCTAAAAAGTTCAGTTATAGGTTTCCAAAGAAAAACTTTGATCATTTAAACACACCTCACATGCATAAGATCCCTTAAATTTGAAGTGTGTATAGCACAAACCCTGAGTTTCAAGCCTATATAGCTCTACAATAATTTAAATTTTCATATGTTATATTGTCATTAAACCATTTTCTCTAAAAGATTAATATTTAGGTTGATAGGTAATGTTTCTGTACCCTAACTAACTGAAAAACTCTTACATACTAATGTTTCCACGTTAGTAAGCCTAAACTCACATTGTTTATTGAATTTTTTGTGTTCGATTCTGTTTCTGTTTCCGTTTTCCTTTTTCCTTTTTCAGATTTTTCTAGTCAGATTGATTTTAATTAGTTAATTGAAATTGCACGATTTACTGCAAATAGATTGACTTATAAGGGCACAAGAAATTCGTCCATAAAATTCTTTATCTAATAACCATATAGAATTAAGAAATCGCAAACAAGAAAGAGAAGGGAGTTAGAAAATTAGAAACCTGGAGCTAGCAAATTCATAGAGCTTAGCAGTGCTAGAAAAGATAAGCAGACCAACTTCAGAATCACAAAGAATAGCCAACTCTTTAGCCTTCTTAATCAAACTCTTTCTTCTTTTTGAAAAAGTCACTTGCCTGCTTGTTGAATTATCTATTCTTCTTATCTCTATCTTCCCTCTCCCCATCTCTTCTTATTTAGGGTTTCTGCAACAAACTTACCCCAAAAGAAATTAGAATCTCAATTAATTAAAAGAACAAGAAATAAACCCAAGTTGATATTAAGAACAAGCTAGCAAGCTTACTAGATTTACCCAATGGAAGACTTTGAACTGTGATCTGAAAATATGATTTGAATGATATATCAAGTCCTTCATAGAAGAAAATGAGCTCTTTCTTTTTAATTTCTTCTTTTATGTTGGTTTTTTTAATATATTAATATCACATTAGATTAATTAATTAGTAATTAGATAGCTAGGGTGATTCATTGAGTGATTTGAGGATGAATTGTTTATAGTTACATGTTTATTTACTGTATGGGTTGGGTATTTATATGGGTAAGGTCCTTGTATTAGTCTGTGAAACATGGAAATTAGTTTGATATATCAAAATTTTTTCAGAGAATAGCGATTAGGGTTCTTTTGGTTTGGTTAGTATTATTTGTTTACCTTGAAAATGATTTTATTAATAATCGTAACTAAACATTTATAGTTGTTGTTTGATGTCGATTATACAAAATACAATTATTAAAGAAGTTTAAGCATCCATTTCACTATATTCTAAAAGAAGTGTTGGATTCTGAAATCGTAAACTGAAGTTTTGTAAGTCCTGAGTTCAGAAGCATAGATAACTCAGAATACAGCAATGCCTCAGAGGAGACTCCATCAAAAGGACTTAAATGTCTCAGAGGGACATTACTCAAAGGAATACAAAAATCCTCAGAAGCACAGCAGGATTTATCAGAAAATCAAGACGGGAGAAGACAACTAAAAGAAGAAGTCCACCTGGAAACGCATAAAGGATAACTTAGTCATTTCCACTCAAGTAATGGAAGCTGACCTGGCACTAAAAGCACGCGGTATCATGTTCCACCTAAGAAGCTGAAAAAGTCAAAGAGATAGTGGAACTTAAGGAATCAATTATGGGACCCAAACATATCATGAAATCACGGTATGGGTCTTATTTGGACGTATTTTTCTTAAACGGTCTCTTTATGGAAACCTGTAGGCAACAGGAAGATTCTCAACTCAAGTTCAAGTTCAACAGAAACATTCTCTCCCTCTATAAAAGGATGTTTTCCACCATTGAAGAATGACTAGCATAGAATAAGAATTCAAGTGAAATCAAGTCTTACATACTTACTATAATATTCTCTATAAATGCAAATAGCAAACACTTCATTCCTATTTTGTTTGTAAAAGAGCTTACTGGAACAAAGTTCAGAAGCTCATACTCTGTATTATAAAACTATTTTGTAACACACCAGCCGAGGTTAAGTTAATGTGAGGGAGCTTAGAAATCTTGTGAGGAAGTTGCTCAGGAAGATAAGAAACTTAGAGCCTCAGATACAATAGGAAGGTACTCTTGTATTGGTATAGCTCATCAAGGTGTGAAAAAGCTTAGAGATATTGTGAGAACGGTACTCAGGGTGATAAGAAGCTCAGAGTTTCAGATACAGAAAGACTGTACTTCTGCATTGGTATAGCTCGTTGAAACAAAAGCTGTTGGAAGGTACTTCAGCTCAGAGCCTCAGATACAGGTGGGTGATACTCCTGTATTGGTATAGCTCAGTAAAGCATAGGCTGTTGGAGAGTACTTCAATCAGAGCTTTGTAAAGGGTTTGCTCTTCACCAGAAGAAGAGTTGATAGTTGATTAAATCTTGGACAGGAGTTTCCAAGGAATGGATTAGGCAGAGGCTGAACCAGGATAAAATCTCTGTTTGCATATTTCCTTACTCTGCT
>CATIWQ010770506.1:0-26589 GCA_949673415.1 Euphorbia schlechtendalii | reverse complement strand
TAGAATCTGATTACATATACTCTAGTCAACTAAATAATATAATCTTAGACGATGATATTTTACAATATCAATCTAGACTTGAAAAATTAGAAATAATAGAAAAAAATCATCAGAAACATTGGAATAGAAATCCAACAGAATATAATTTAGAAATTATAAATCCTGATATAACTATAAGAGCAAAAGCAATACCTGCTAATAATCAAGAATTAGAATGGTACAAAGAAGCTCTAGAAGAACTTGTAAAAAATAATTTTATTAGACGATCAGAATCAAGACATAGATCACCTAGTTTCTTTGTTAATAATAATGTAGAAAAGAAACGAGGAAAACCTAGAATGGTAATAAACTATAAACAACTAAATGATAATACTGAAGATAATGGATATGATATACCAAACAAAGAAATGTTTATAAATAAAATGCAAGGATCAAAATTTTTGAGTAAATTTGATCTAAAAAATCGGAATATTATCAAATAAGAATGCATAAAGACTTAATAGAATGGACTGCGTTTATTTGTCCAAATCCCATAGGACATTGGGAATTGCTAGTAATGTCATTAGGACTTAAGAATGCACATGCGGTCTTTCAAAAAAGAATGGATAGAATTTTTGAAGACTATTCAGAATTTACTGCAGTATACATAGACGATATACTTGTTTTTAGCAAAACAGCTAAAGATCATAATAGACATCTTAGACAAGTTTTTAAGAAATTTGAAGAGAACGGCCTAATAATATCAAAGAAAAAGATAGGATTAGGAAAAACTAAGATAAATTTCTTAGGAGTTATAATTGGAGACGGAAAAATAGAATTACAGCTGCATATAACTAATAAGATTTTAGACTTCCCTGAAATTATAAAAGAAAAGAAACAATTACAACAAATACTAGGATTGTTAAATTATGCTAGACCTTTTATAAAAGACTTATCCAAATACTTAAAATCATTATACCTAAAAACGGGAAAAGAAGTGTTTGAGAAATTAAATTATAAAGACTATGAAATAATTAGAAGTATTAAAAGAAAAGGTAAAAATTTACCTAAATTAGAAATTCATTTAGATACAGATTATTTAATAATAGAATCCGATGGATCAGCATCAGATTGGGGAGCTGTTTTAATCAGTAAACCACATAAGACTTCAAATAAATCAGAAGAAAGAATTTGTAGATATACTAGTGGATCCTTTAAGGAAAAGGGTAAAATTAGTACTATAGACTCGGAACTACTAGCTATATACCATGCATTAGAATCATTTGAATTTTTTATAATCGGAAAGACAGAATTCACCATTAGAACAGATTGCATTGCTATTGTTAAATACTATAACAATTTAAAGAAAGAAAAGAAGAGATCATCATACAAAAGATGGCATAAAATAACTTCACTCTTATTACAGAAAGGTTATAAACCACAATTAGAACATATATATGGTGAAAATAATAAGATTGCTGATATATTATCCAGACTCTTACAATTTTCTGATAATGCAAGAAAAATCAGACAGACATAAAAGAAAAAGACAAGAGAATGAGGTCTTCTATTCATAAGGATAAAGGCAAGATAACAAAATATCATGGAAATACTTCACTAAGACCTACATTAGCTGCCTTGATAAATACATCAGAAGTTCGGCAGATGCCAGAAGATATACAAGTAATAAATAAAAACTAGCCTAAATCTAAGGCGCTGGTATTTTCAGACAAACTCAATTTTGCAGACTTTAAAGAGACCTCTTGGGCATTTAATTATCCTAAGGGAACCATACTAAATGATATTGAGAGAATACTGCTAGACAACTTATGGGTGGCAGTAAAAAGAAAAGATGATAGACATGCAATTGCAGCTATAAATGGGTTCAGCGTATACTTTACCCAAAGAAATATGAATACGTAGTATATAATATTGGTCCTCAACCAGTGATCTATTAATTAGACCCTTAGTAATCTCAAGAACTCTAATAAGCTTTTAATACTCAAGCTTGTAATACTTAAGCTTATAATTATACTTATAATATTTAAGCTTGTAACTATAAGTTTTATAATAAAAAGTATATTTTCTTGGTGGCTTAGTTCTTATTTAATTTCTGCAAACGGTTCTCTAAATAAAATTTTATGATTAAAAAATAGAGAAGAAAAGGCCTTGGGAAATAGGGCAGTGTTGTTGTAAGTCCCGTTTAAGTATCAGTTGGATGAGCTGAAAATAGAATGATAAAGATATTTTTTTAATTTATAGAATTTTATAAGAAGATGGGAGCAAAAAATATTTTGATTTTCAGAAAGTTAAAAAATAAATTTTAAAGAGAACTTAAAGGTTGAATTTTAAATTCCTTACCAAAAAACTTTTTCAAAAAAGTTATCTAGAAATTTAAAATGTTTTTCTTTAAGCAGTTAGGAGTAATCTTTAAGTTTTTATATAAATGGCTTATCTTAGGCTAATATAGTCCTGTGTAAGTATTTTCAAGTTAGGTGTTTTCAACAAGTTTTCTGAAAAATTTATTTGATTATAACATCTGGAATTCAAAGAAATTTGATAAGTGCCATAATAAAAAAGCAAGAAATAGAATTGTTATAAAAAACAAAATAGAGACAATAATACTAATAATTTATCAGACAAAGAGATAATATTAGAAAGACACGTTTTAGTATTATTGATACTAAGTCATAAATACACTGAACATAATTATTAGACCAAGAAGAAAACGTAAGCAATTACGTCAGAAAATAAATAAAGATCCGGTAAACTCTAAGTAACCGGTAGACTCTAATTTTCAGCTATAAATATCGAAGCTTGATTTCTGTAATAACTCACACCAAATTTACAAAGCAATTTTAAAATCTCTTGTGAGCTAAGACAGAATCTAAGCAAGAAAATTTTCAAAATCAAAGCTGAAAAGGTATAATTTTTTCATAAATAATTTTATATATTGTGCAAATCCTAAGTATCCTCTCCTCTCTAGACTACACTTTTATGTGATCTCTCTAGATGAGTGACGAGAAAATTGTTTTGCTCTAATATAGACTTTATTATATAAAATGAATAGAATTTTAGAATTAAGACAGAAAATAGAATCAGCTGAAGAACGATTAAGAAGAATAAATCTATTATACGAATTTTATTAGACTAGACTAAATTATTATAATGAATAACTTATAACTTATAGAAGATCTTTAGAGTTATATAACTGGTATAAATCTAGAATTTTAGACTTCACAGTTAAAATAATACTTGTTAGAAACTCTAAAGAAATAATAGAAGCTCAAATAAGAAGTTATAATCTTGAATTAACCTCAATTATTTTATCTGAATCTGAAGATTTTAATATCCATTTTTAAATTGAGGCAGAAATTCAGAAAACCTATATATATATATATATATATATATATTCATTTCAAGATTTTTCTGCAAGCAACACAGTTGATTTTGGAAAAAAAATCAGATAATTCTTAATTAAATGAATGATCAAGATGTGTTATTCAAAACTAATATATAATTCTACAAAAAATTTGTAAAAAAAACTTATTGAAATACCAAGCATTACCAAATAGACACTTGTAAATATGTTAAGCCTTTCTCCCAAAGTTCTTACTGTCTATGGTTATGGTGTATCTACGTATTTCCATCAAACAGTTTCTTCAAATTTTCAACTTTATATACTTATGTGTTACACATGAGTAACAACACGTATTTCCATCGTGACAACACAAAACATTTGTTACAAAAAATATATTAATTTGATGATAATGATATGAAACAAAAAATATCAAATACAACTAATAATTGTCGCTAAAATATTTTTATGTATGACAATAAATTGTATATCCTCTAAAAATTTCATCTGTGAGGACATAATAAATTTGTTGAAAATAATTTATTATTTGTGTAATAAATTTATTATTTCTGAGACAATAAATTTATCTTCAAATAAAAAATACTCCTAGAGATTTCATGAATATTCACATTTATATTCTACAGACATTTCTCCTTATTTGATGTCTTCATCCCAAAAGATTTCACATAGCCTAAACTGATTTGCAAGCCTTGACCTCATGGATGTTGGTAAGTCGGGGATTATTTGGATGAATCTGAAATCATGAATATCACTATCAGAATGAAATTATTTCAGTGGTTCTTTCAATCGGATAAAATCAGAATGTTTAAACAAGAACTTTGAATGCAAAAATGCTAAGATTTTTTTTGAACAAAAAAAGTATGCCCAAGTTCAGATATTTATACTTGTATAAAGGACATGTCCAAAAGATATGAATATTCAGGATAACACAGGATCAAAAAATACATGACTTTTCGGAAAGATGTAGATTTTTTGTCAAAAAATTATGCCTTTTCGGGGTAATAATAGAAAAATTTTCTGTTCCAACTGTCCAGGCAACTCAACCTTGCCAGGGCTTGCTGCCTTTGGAACTCGCTCCCGGGGGTGCTCCGGACTCCTAAATTGTAATCGAACTCGAACAAGCATGCACTCTGCACTCTTCCGACTTGTTTGATAATATATCACGATCACATTGATCAATTAGTTAATCCATTTACACTAAACTACTAACATTAGAGACTCCAAGCCAATTTATTTCTACCTTAAGAACCCCTCTTGTTACACATTTTCTGACTCGAAGCTCTACTAAGACTTCTTATAAGATCACACTCTTTTTTTTGTTGCCCATCCAGTTTATCTGTATTTTGCCCTGACTATATCCAGATCTGATCCGAGTTGCACACCTAGCTATAGTAGATGAGCATCCCAATGAGAATTTTTCTACTTTCATAAGACTTAAACTCGAGACCTTGCTTAAATGATACAATTTGCTTACCACTTGGACTAACCCACACAATACTTAGAGCCCTTCGCATATCTCATTATGGAACTATCCCGTCGATGACCTCAACTTCTTAATGCTCAAAACACTTTTTCAGATGAAACTTAAATGTAAGTTTCAAAATTCAACATTCCATGCCACCTTATTTACCCTAGATGCGTAAAAAATTGGATGCATAATGAATGAAAACTTTTCTTTCCAAGAAAACTATTCAAACCTTAATTTATTAAAAAAAAATCATTAACCATTCGCTCAAACACACAAAATAAAAATTGTTCACATACAAGATACTCATGGTCAAAATTTTATTTTTGTTTTTCCATTTTATGAGATGAAAATATTTATATAAGTAAGAAAACAATAAGAACTCAATTGGAAAAAAAATGTTCTGTATATCTGAGTTCAATCGATTATTACAAATTGAAAGGAGGTTTTGCAAATGTTTATAGGAGAAAGTTTAAAGGGTAGAAAATATTCCTTTCAAAGAAAATTAGGACAATTATACCTTATTAAGAATGTAAATCGGGTGGGAATTTTTTAAATCCAACAGGGACCTGTCCCTGATGGAGGATAAAGTCACCAAATTCAAACTGCCGACCAGGTATTACAAGAAAATTTGCATTCGGCAACAGAAATCTTGCAAGGGAAAGAAATTCGTGCGAATTCGGTCACTAACAACGGATTTTGCAAATGAAACAGACATTCCATTGCAAATTGTAAAAATTAAAATAATAAATTAAATAGCAAGTAAAACTGCAAGAGTTTTGTAATTCACTTGCAAAATACTGGAGGGAAACTTTGGAGGTAAAGTTTGCAACGGAATTTGCAAGACTAGTAGGATTTTGTTGCAATGGAATTGTGTATGTAAACTGTTGCAAAGTAATTGCAAGAATGTATATCGAAATGGAATCAGTTCCGTTGCAAAACAGCCTATGCAACTAACTTTTCGTTGCAGATTCCGTTGTAGACCACTGATTTTCTTGTAGTGAGGATAACGACAGCTTCCATCGTTGTAAATATTCTTAAACGAACCCACCACATGGTCTACAAACAAAAGGTAATAATATAATAGCTCGTTTGGTTGACGGAATAGCTATTCCGCGGAATAGGAGAAAAACGAATGAAAATAGATCAGATATGGTAGAGATTTGGTATAGATTCCGACATCGGAGAGAATGGTTATTCCTAGTTACTATAGGACTCATGGAATAGCTATTCTTTCATTTCAAAGAGGAATAACTATTCCCTATAGTAGCTAGTAATAGTTATTCCCTCCGATGTCGGTTTCTAAACCAAATCTCTACCAAATTTGCTTTTTTCCATTCATTTTTTCTCCTATTTCGCGGAATAACCATTCCACCAGCCAAACGAGCTGTAAGAGTTATAGTTTAACAATATAAGAGATATAGTTTTAATATTTTATTACTGTCAACCGTAACAAGATATTTTAAGATTGCAAGCCTGAAATTGAATTAAAATAATTATACATTGTTATCATTAGTAATATAAGTACCTTCAAGTTGTAGCTTAGTTGACAACGTAAACTGAGCAAGTGAGAGGAGAATAAGATTCGAATCTCATTAAATACATTTGTTGAAACAAGTGAGAAACCTTAACTATGCTTAAACTCGAACAAAAAGATCTTAATGTAGATACTTATAAGTATTAAAAAAATTACTCCAATTTAAGTATTTTTTGCATTAATTTTTTAAAAGTATTGTATAAATAATTTTTTTTATGAAAGAGGATTTGAATCAAAGAAGCGAGTCAATACAAGTCGGGGGGTTTGTCAACCAAACCCCACTAATGGAGTTCAAAGCAACCTCCCTAGCCAGTGTATGCGCTAAAACATTTTGAGATCTTGTCACCAAACTAAAAAGACAAGAAGTAAAGGTACTCGCTAACATTTTACAGTCCTCAACAATAGAAGAAAAATACGAAAGGTCGTGATCAGGCAATAAGAGTGCATCATAAAGCACCAGGCAATCAGTTTCCTCAACAATCTGAGAGAAATGGAGTGACTTAATCCACGATAAAGCTTCACGAACTGAAAGAGCTTCAGCTTCCATGATTGAGATGTTTGGTAGTAAGCGACCTGACTTTGCCGCAACAAAATGGCCACCTGAATTCCTTAGAACGAGACCAAAGGAGGTTACCACACCGTCAAAGAAGAGGGCTGCATCCGTATTAAACTTTAGGTATGGCAGAATCAGTGGCATACAACCTTCAAGACTGCCAGGCGGGCTTGGAGGCTGCTGCTGTTCACAATCAGTTTTAGCAGCCAGCCCCAAATCAGGCTTGCGGACTGCATTCTGCCACTGTGAACCGAGGGCCCTTGCAAAGCTGGAAACCGCAACAGGTTGAGGTGCGTTTGCCAAATCACTTTATTTCTTGCATCCCAAATTGCCCAGAGAATGAAGAAGACCTGCTGTAAAGAGTCAATATCTGTGGTATCCAACCAATCGTAGCATAATGAAATAATATCACCACTCGAATGGTCATTCACGATATGATTAAAATTTGACCACACCAATTTAGCAAGACTATAATGCAGAAAGATATGCGACTCACTCTCGGTCCCAAGGTGACAGATTTGACAGAAATTATTATCTACCCCACCTTGTTGAATTAACCTCAATCAGACCGGCAAAATATGATTAAACAATCGCCAAACAAAAATTTTTATTTTTGAAGGAACATTCAACTTCCAAAGGGATTTCCAAGGATAGTTTAGAATAGGTTCATGAAAGACTCGAGAGTAAGAAAGAATTCTATAGGCACTTTTTACCGAGTACCTATCCGAAGTTTCGTGAGGTAAAAAAGGAGTATCAACCCGAGTTAAGGCGGGTAGGGGGGCATTAAGGATTACCCCCACTTCTCTATCGTTAAAAAATTCATTGACTTTACTAACATTCCAAGAACCATCAACTATTAACCAATCGACATGATTCTCCCTCAAAACATGATTTTTATTCCCAGTAAGCAACACACGATCCACATGATTCATCCAAGCTTGCCCAAGAATAGGGATGGAACGGCCATCACCCACTCTCCAACGAAAATGAGACTGAATAAGCGACAAGCTAGAATAGATGCTCCGTCACACATAGCTAGGTGTTGGTCCAAGTTTGGCCGAAAGGATAGAACCCCCATTAAAATACCAGGATCGAAGAACCTGATAGACCAGAGAGTCTGGGTAAAGAAGAAGACGCCAAATCTATTTTCTTAACAAAGCCGTATTGAAATCCAACAAATTTCTAAAACCCATCCCTCCATAGCACTTTAGTCTACAAAGTAACTCCCACCGCCGCCATCTAATACCTCTCCTATCTCCATTATTGGAAGCCCACCAAAAGTAATTGAGTAGTTTATGAATTGAGTCACACAAACTACTCAGGAGACGGAATAGAGACATTGTATATGCTAGAATCGATTGAAGGACAGCCTTAATTAGAATCTCTTTACCACCCCAACTCAAGAATTTGGATCGCCATGAACTAACCTTCTTTCAAATACGATCCTTTAGATAGCCAAAAGAGCTAATTTTGCTTCTCCCGACCCCCATTGGCATACCCAAGTACTTCAAATTGCGAGAAGTGATTTAAACATTGAACAAATTATAGATATTAAGCTTAGCTTCCATACTCACGTTGGTGCTAAAGGCAATAGAGGATTTGAGGAAATTAACCATTTGACTAGAAGCTAATTTGTATAAAGCTAGATAATCTTTGACTGAAACGCACTCTTCCATCGAAGCCTGAAAGAAAAGGTAGCTATCATCGGCAAAGAAAAGATGGGAGATTGGTGGGGCTGATTGCGCCACTTTACAACCATGGATAATCTTTTGATTTTCCAAGTCCGACAATGTCGTCGACAGCCCTTCGGTAAAAAGAATGAACAAATAGGGAGAAAGTGGATCCCCTTGTCTTAAACCTCTCTCCGAGATCACATTGCTAAACTTTTGACCACTAGAATTAAATGCGCAACTAGTAAAGGAAACACACATAAACATCCATCTCACCCAAGTAGTCGAAAAGCCCATTTTATCTAAAACCGCTTCGACATACTTCCATTCAATTCTATCATAGGCTTTTGTCGTATTGAGCTTTAAAGACCCCTTACCTTTCTAACCCCTCGATTTTCGATGGAGATAATGGCCCACCTCATATGCTATTAAGACATTATCAGTAATCAATCTACCCGGAAGAAAAGCACTTTGAGACCGAGACACCCCTCTAGGACGGACTTTAGTCTATTAGCCAAAATACGATATAACACATTGCAAAGGGTAATAGGTCGAAATCTGATATACGATTAGAATTAACCAATTTAGGTATTAGCACAATATTTGTCAATCGCAAGAATTCAGGCAAAGAACTAGAATTCAACATATCACACAAGTACGAAAAAACATCATCACCAATAATACTCCAAAAGGTTTGGTAAAAACCTGGATTGAATCCGTTGGGACCCGGTGCTTTGTCGGGATGCATAAAAAAAACCGCAGCTCTAACTTCCTCCTTGGATAAGACTCGGCAAAGGTCTTCATTTGCTCATTGGATATGCGACCTTTAATATGCTCAATGAACGAAAGGTCTAGCTGCTCCGATTTTGAGAAAAGATGTTGATAAAATTCATTGATATGTTCTTCCAATCCATTACCCCAATCAAGATGACGATCACTGTCATCAAGTAAAAAGTCTATTGTGTTCTTATTTTTTCTAGCCGAGGCATAAGCATGAAAGAATCGGGTGTTTCTATCTCCACAATGTAGCCATTTGACATGAGATCTTTGTCTCCAATAAACCTCCTTGTCTTTGTAGATAGAAGCCATTCGGCTTCTGGCCTGAACATACTCCTCTTCTGAAATCCCTTGCCCTAACTGAAATTGCTCTATAGTAGACTTCGAGGCTTCCAAGTCATGCTATAACTGGTCATGAGAAGCACGAGACCACCGATGTAGCTCAGTAACCACATTGCTCAATCTGTCTACAACCTCTGGACCCAACAATGAGGCCCAACAATTCTCAATGATATCCTAACATCTAATATTCGATTTCCATTCATTATTAAATAAAAAAAGCAGGCCACCGAACCAGAATTGGTGTGGTTGTGGAGAAAATACTGTCATGGTCGCTTGTAACCATACTAACATTTCTAATTACATGATTTGGGAAAATTTGAAACCAATGTCTATTTGCTAAGCCCCTGTCCAGTCTTTCTCTCAAGACTACCACCCCGCGTCTAGATCTCTCCCATGTAAAAGGAAAACCCATACACCCCATATCCAAGAGGCCGCACCTAATCAAGGTTTGTTGAAAGTTATCGATACCCGCAACTAGAAGAGGAGCAACCCATTGTTTCTCATCAACATGAAGTAATTCAATGAAATTGCCCGCTCCAAAAGTGACCAGGATAAGTGTCGACGATACCTCTTTGGATTACCGTAGAAGCCCGTGAAGCGCCATCTAATAGAACAGAATTCAACATTCGTGTCGATATGGTCTAAGTCATAACTTCGAAGCTGAACCTTACAAGAAATATCCCATAGTAAAGCCACACCTCCACCTGAGCCGCTACCCCGAACTAAGAAGCTATTTGCTAATCCAAGTTGTTTCCCAACATACTCGATCCGAGATCTAGAGTACCTGACCTGCATAAGGAAAAAAATTTTAGGTCGTTGACGGGAAACAATATCTCGAAGCTCTTGAACTGTTGCAGCTCGACCCAAGCCACAATAGCTCTAGCTTAACACACTCATGGCTCTCGGCGGGTCTGCACCACTATAGTCCCCTCCTCTAACAATAAAAAAGATCCACTGAAAATCATGTCCGACTTTGAAAGATCAGTAGAAACGTTCACACTCTCCTTAGAAACTCGCTTTCTCTTTAAATCCGTAGCCACTTCCATTTCCTCTCCAAGATTAGTGAGACCCGATTCCATAGAGTGTAAAAGAGCCGTGAAGTTCTTCTGGATTGGTTGTGAACCAATCTGCAGATGATTAGTCCCACCGTATTCAAACTCTGACCTGTTTTATTATTTTGACTTACTTCTCCACTAACAGCCTCGGCTTCACTAACCCCCACATCAGTAGCCTTTTTCTTGAACTTCATCCCCTCCCCAACAAATCATTAACATGAGCATTGGATGAGTGAAACCAAGGACCGTTCTTACGGACATTGGGAGATTGCATCACAACACTCAAAGATGAATCAAACTTCAAATCCTGCTTCTCCACCGGGGCATCAAATTTCAACCCACAAAACTTATCTGCATGGCCTATAATCCCACAAAAAAAACAAAAGCTCGGTAATCTTTCATATTTAAAGGCAATAATATTCCAATCACCACACGGTTGTTTAATTCGCATCTTTGACTTAAAAAGCTTACGGATGTCAATCTGGACTCGGATCCTCATTGCTGGCTTCCAAAAGTCGTCGAAAGCTTTTCCATCGCAGCGAACAAATCCATCGATAAAGTTCTCGATGATCTTTGCCATTTGTTCATTCCAGAAGCAAGCTTGTAAGTCTGAAAATTGCACCCACATATCTGTAGTAAACATAGGAACTAAGTTTGGATTCATACCCAGTCCAAACTCCTTTACAATAACAAGACATTGTTCGAAAGTCTAGGGACCTTCGCCCAGAATCCTCTTCACATCCAAATCATGGAACAACCGAATACTATATAATCCCAGATCGATCATTTCAATATCAATCCCTTTCACTGGTCTCCATGCTTTTTCCATCGATTCGCAATCCCACCATGTTAAAGGACTTATCTGATATAACTTTTGCCAAGAGAAGGAATTTTAAGTCTTTATTGCTTTGGCAGACGTCCTCATCCGCACATACGTACCCATCTTCCTCCCCCCAATCATTGATATTAATATTCTCACACATGTTAGCAATAGCATCAGTTGGCTCTAACAACATCATCAGTTATATAATCAAGGTGAAATCGATTCTTAATCATAAAAAACAAAATTCTACGGCAGCAAGAGCCTCGAGATGGCAGAAACCCTGTATAAATCTTTTAACTGTAAGTTAGTTTTAAAAAAAATTGTATGTTTTTTTAATTTTTATGAGCAATGAGGAATTTTAAGGATGGAAATTTTTTTCCGATTTCTCAGTGAAAATACAAATGTGAAAAGTTTCCTTCCAAAGCTTAATGAAAATGGGAAATGAATTTCATCAGATAAGCTTTATTTTATTTCATTAAATATCAGTGGTGGGAAAAAGAAACAAAATGAAGAAAGATTGGAAAAAAGGAATTTTAGGATAAATTTGAATTTATCTTGTCGAAATAATAATTAAAGCGGGGAGAGATGTTGGGGTTGACTGTATTCTCTTTCAGTGAAGAAATTATAAACCCCTCATCTAAAAGTATAGATTTAAACTTTAAACTGTGTTAACAATTGTTAAACCATAATAAGCTAGAAAAATTATAGTATAATATTTCGGTTAATTAAGACTAAATCATAATTGTTTTGTTGAATTATAAATCAATTCAGTTCATTTTAATTCAGTCCAGTTCAAATCATTTCAAGATTATTCAATTCAGATCACTTCAGTTCTCTTAAGAAAATTTCAATTTATTTCAGTTCAATCCAGCTATGCATAGTTATAAAATAACATTGTAATAAGTTCAGTTCAACTCATTTCAGTCCAGTTGAATCTAACCCATTTTACCATTGAGAAGTTGAAAAGTTTTCTTTGCTGATAACAAAACTTATTTAATTACTTATTATAAGAAATGTTAGAAATTCAATACTTATTTGATTTTTTCAATTTATAAAGCTAGATATTTCACATTTTTAATATATTTGTTTATAGATTTATCAGAAATGATAGATGTTCCCATAAATTTTAATGTATAATTGCATTTTTTTAATATATTTGTTTTTTTATAATAAATTCATGATTTTGGATTGAGCTTTAGCTAAATCTTATAATCAACTGTAAAGGGGCGTTTGGATGGGAAATGGAATCAAGAGAGAATGTGTGATTTCAAAATCAAGGAATCATTATTTTTTTTTCAAATTTATTCCAACGTTTAATTCAGTGAACATGTGTGATTTCTCAGACTGGCGTGGTGGACATGGGGCGCGGGTCTCGTGAAATGGGGCTTTAGGGTCAGTCTTGGAGGGTTGTCAATGAGTGCGACCGCCCAAGATCCATGTCGGAAGGGATTCTAAAAATAATTTTTTTTAATAATTTTAGTAGTTAATGTTAAAAAGATAAAAGTAAACAATAATTATTAGTAGATGAATTGGTAGTAACTTGTTATGGATGAGAGGTCATAGGATTAAAACTTGGTTCCACAAAATGGTTAATTTTTATTAAACTTTTTTTTACTGAGTCCTCATTTTATTAATTTCTATATTAATTTACCTAGGGTTCTCAATTTATCAGGATCGGGCCTATAGGGCATGGGGTCACATAAAGGACGAAGGAAAGGAGAAAAGAAATGAGTTTCGAAAGAATGAGGCCTAAACCCCTAGCCTATGTTACAGAGTAGCCACCCGACTCAGCTCTTCCTAAAAATACGATACAACCTAGATCCGTTAAGCCTAAATCTTATCATAGTACAAAGATTCGGGTTCGGATGAGTTACCTAATTGGTCATTATTTGAGTTAATATTACATAAGCAAGACCACTTTTACAATATTTCGATTTATTCTAAGCATTTTTTGTTATAGTTAGCAATTTTTAATACTCACACGCATAAAGCAGTAAATAAATAAAGTGTGATTATTAAACAAGTAAGAAATTAAAAAGCACCTCAACTAAGGGAAAATAGATACATATGGGAGTGGGCAAGGAGATGGTCCTAAATAGAAAAGATCTACAAATACATTTGTTTTTCTAGCAATACCACTAGGAAAATAAAACATAACATACACCTAACCTAAATCTACTTGCATCCACAAAAAGTTAGCACGGGTATTGTGAGCACGGGATTTTTGGTCCCTCTCGCGAAGCGATGATGAAAAATATTTTCACTTGCCTTTTTTGTTTTAGTGATCTGCTTTGAAGTTATGAGACGTTCGGAGGAGATCCTGGTGTCTTTTAAAAGCCAAAACCATTCAAAGTTAACCCAAAAAACCCATAGAAAAGTCCAAAAAAATAATTAAAAAATGAAAACTTAAAAATAAAAAACAATAATAATTAATAAAAAAATATTTAAAAAAAAACTTTCTCCCCGTCCCTGGTTGAACCGGTCCGAAATTTTGGATCGGTTTGGTTCAGGCCGGTAACGACCTAAACCATACCAGTACCGGTCTGCCTTAGTAGGCCGGTCCGCCTGATGGGCCAGTCTTGGCTTGCTTGGGCAGGCCGAGACCAGCCTAAACCGGCCCTTTTGGGGACCGGTACTTGTCCGCCCAATTGGGCCGGTCCCGATTGGTCGGGACCAGTCCCGACTGTTTGGACCGGTCCCGACTTTCTTTTTGCCCACTCCATTTTTTTACATCCTTTTTGCCATTTCTTTTATATTTTTTATCTCAAAAATACCCATCTCTCCTTAAATAATTACAACTTTTACCTACTACTATAAAAACTAAAAAAACTAGAATTTTTGGGGACTTACCTTTTTTGGGAAAATTTATTTGAGAGAAAATTCTAGAGAGAGAAATTGAGGATTTTTTTGGAAAAACCTACACTAATTTTTTTCGACGCTTTTACTCTAAAACTCCCTCATCCTTTCGGGTTTGCGTTAGAAACTGAAAATCTAACTCTCGGATTTCCTATTCGTTTCATAAAAAAACCTTCTTTTCTACCGAATCGACTACAAAAAGACTTTCAGATCTCATTCTTCGGCGTTTCTAGCTCCAAAACTTATGGATTCACGTCGGAGGGGTAAGATTATGAGCTTTTGGAGACTCTTTGGTGTGATTTTGTGTTTTATTTTCTGTCATTTTTGTAGCTTCGGCCTAGTCTGTTTATTTTCCTACTCTTTATTACTGTTTTAGGCTCCACACGACGGGAAATCCATTTTTCCCCAATAACCGACCACATTTATGCCATGATTAAATCTTAAACAATAAAATTGGTAAATCGAGTATAAAATCAATTATTTTCTGATAAAAGCGCGAAGGGAACCCGAATTCCCTATTTTTAAATCAATTAGCACGCGATTCACCCTATTCTAACTTTTTTGCATGACTAATTGCATCTTGTTTAGTTAACTAACTGTGTCATGATGTTGTGATATATATCTCGTGCTAACCTTTGTGGGTGCAGGTAGTCTAGGTTAGATGTATGTTAGGGTTTTATTTTTCCTTCGAGTATCACAGTTGTAAATAAAATGTATTTGTAGATCATTTGTATTTAAAAGCACTTGTATATTACCCTCAGTTTGTAATATTATTCACCCTACCCCCTATTAGGTTATAGAAGCTTCGTATTTACTTTATTCATCGCTTTCTTTAATTTTTACGCTTTATTTATCACATTCTGCATGTGTATGTCTAACTCCAATATAAACTGAAAATTATTAGAAATAAATCGAAATGTCTTAAAGGTGGTTGTTTGCTCATAATTAAAACTCAAATAAGGACAAAGTAGGTAACTCATCTGGACTCAAATCTCTTTACTACGGTGCAGTTTAGGCTTAACAGATCTAGGCTGTACCGCATTTCCTAGAAGAGCTGATTCGGGTGGCGACTCCGTAACAACATAGGCGAGAGGTTTAGGCCTCAAGTCTTTCGAAACTTTTCTTTCTCATTTCGTGTTTTCATAAAACCCCCACGCCCCATTTTATGGGGCTGGTGCCTCGTGGTGACCACGAGCATCCAAAAAAGTTATCCGCTCATACTAGTGACATCGCATTTATTCATGTAACGCTCACTTTTTAGGATCCCTTGGACTGTGTCTTTCGATTCTCGACCCAAGAGTTATGCCTCATGATTGAGGAGTATTAGGCTATTCTAGGCAACCCTTGCCCTTGGTGATTTCTCATTACGGTACCTAGTTATCGGTTTGGAACTGCAGACTCATTGAAAGGGTTGTGGAACTTGGACTCCATTGATCATTTTGTATCTCATCCCCCAAAGATTGGAGGATTCTGAGTTGCTGCAATCTTAAATTGGTGCTTATCCACTCCGTGACATCACATCGCTTGGCCATGTATGGTGACTTTACTACTTATATCAGAGTTCATGTGGGGAGTAGGTAGCGTCGCCCCATTCTGACTGATTTTTGCCATTACTAGTATGTCTCACCATTGGACTAGCGAAGAATTTGTTATGCATGGAGACCACAAAGGCCGATCCCAGCTTGATCAGAGACCACTTCACCCTGTTAGAGGTTTGGCTTTTAAAGAAACTAGTCTTAATCCATGAGCCGAGATAATCTTATGAGAAGTACAAGGTCATGCATTACAGCGAGAGAGGAATCTACATTGCTAACTACCACAGACTGACGGTGGATGATTGGGTATAAATCATGAGAGGGTACTCAGATAGCCAGATCTGCTGGGTTACCCCTGGTGGAAGGTTACTGACTTTGCTACCCACATTCATGCTTATGTTATCCAGCTGCTCGGATTGCAAGGCATCACTTCCTATTCTCCCACAAGGTTTTGTCATCAGTATGGGAAGACTCAGCGAGTGCCTTAGGATTCTTACCCAACCCACGGCCTCAATTGGGATCATAGATTACTCGATCATATCCTTGAGAGATGAGCCCGACACACTTCTTTCGTTACATTGGACTATGCCCACTAAGAGACCACATAGACAAATGTCTACTATCGAAAATTGCTTCAGGAGATTCGAAAGCTCATTGACCTAAACAAGCATGAAAGGGCTACCATACAATGGAAGTATGCCGAGAGGAGATTGCAATAGAAGATCTAATGACTTTATCGCTCCTTTTGATACCCTACTACTGTCACCAAGGAAGACCCTTCGCTTGTGGAGGAAGAAGAAATTATCCTAATGTAATTTTTATTTTGACAAACTTTGTGTGTAAGACCTTTATTTGTATTATCTAAATTTTTCTTTGCTTGTTTGCTGTTTCGCCTAACGGCCCCATGCATTCATATGAGTCTACACATAACATTTTTAGCATACATGATGTGTCTTTGCATGAAATTAACTTGGTACAAATGAATCATCTATATCCAATGATTTAAACCCTGGTAAAAAAAGAGAGATTAAAATGAGCTTAGATGTCACGTGAGCACTTTTGCCTGGTCGTATGAAGAAATGTCAGGTGTCACTAGAGACATTGTAGAACATCAAATTTTGACTGATCCAAAGTTCAAACGAGTGAAGCAAAAATTGTGTCGACTGCATCTAAAGTAGACATAAGTAGTGAAGCAGCTCGAAGCCAAAGTTCCTTGAGGTTGTGATATCTTTGCTCCATCTGCAAGACAATGTTCGTGCTGTTAAGGAAGTAGTAGCCCATTCTCTGGAATGAACAGTGTCAGTTAACCTTTGACAGAATCAAGACTTATCTGATCGATCTACTAGATCTCAATCCGTCGACTCCTGACAAACCCCTCATACTATATATGGTTTTCGAAGAAAGTTCAGTAGGGGTAATCCTCTAACAGCAAGAAGATAAATGTGAGCATGCAGTGTATTATTTTAGCAAGAAGCTTCTTGAGTACTAAAGCCGATACACGATGGTCGAGAAGACTTATGCGATAATGGTCTAGCTCACTAAGAAGCTCTAGCACTACTTCTAGTCTTACAGAATTCAGGCAGTGGCTAAGGTTGATCTGATGAAGTATCTGTGCAAATCCTCGATTCTAGCCGGCAAGCTCTCTTGTTAGTGGATTCTCCTCTCTGAATTTAGTGTTGGATATATCACGAAGAAGGTGATTAAAGATCGAGCAGTCACCAAAATCCTCGCCAATCAAGCCTTTGACTCTGACTATGTTGAGAATTCAGATTTTCCTGATGAGTAGCTAGTAGTCGTAGAGTTAGTAAACGAGGAATGGAAAATTTTCTTTGATGGAGCTATGAATCATCAAGGGGCAGGTCTCAGGGTTATCTTGATAGTGTCGTAGAATGAAGTTATCCCATTCTCTAAGTGTTTTGAATTTACCAGCACCAACAATGGGGCAAAATATGAAGCGCACCTCTTTAGTAAGTAAGCTTTGAGAAATGCAGGGGGCAGGGGAAGTCATTGTCACTGGTGGATCCACCCTTGTCATTCGGAAGGTTGTAAAAGATTGGGAAATCAAGGAAGAGTTTCTTTGACCGTAACTTGATGCAGTTTGGGAGTAGGTTCCAAAATTCAAGAAGTGTATATTTTGGCATGTACCCCAAGACGAGAATCAAATGACAGATTCTTTGGCTACTCTAGCCTGTGTGTGGAAAGTTTTCAAACCCAACCCATTAGATCCGTGGTCCTTCAATCATCTAAAGAGCCATTCTATTGTCGCTCCATCTCAGCCATCATTAGTGCGAATGAGAATTGTTGGTATCAGGACATAGTCCGATTGATTCAAGATGGGGAATTCCCTCTAGGAGTAACTAATCTAGAATAGTTATCTCTTTATCAGTTGGCTACTTAATTCAGAATTTTCAAGAATTATCTCTTCAAGTGCATTAGCGACAACTTACTTCTGTGGTGTCTTTTCGAAAAAGAAGCTTCTTTGGTCATGAATTGCATCCATGGTGGAGACTATGGCCCATACATGAATGGCTTGGAATTAGTAAAGAAAATTCAGCTTCAAGGTTATTTTTGAACTACAATGATAGCTGACTGTATCTCCGAAATGAACAAAAGTGCCACAAATGCCAAATCTAGCAGGACACTAGTCATATGTTTCTACAATCTTTCAATTCATTGGCTATTCTCGGCATGGGGGATTGATATTATTGGTGAGATCCTCCATTCTTCGATTAATGGTCATCGGTACATCATTGTGGTGGTTGACTACTTCTCCAGGTGGGTAGAGGTCGAATCTTTCGCCAACATAACCGCCAAGAAGATGGCCAAGTTCATCGAAAAGCATATCTTTACTCGCTACGGGGTGCCTCATCATATTATGTCTGATAAGAGAGTTTTAGTTTAAAGGGGCAACGACTAATCTATTTGAAAAATATGGCATCAAGCATCATCACTCTTCTCCTGATAGACCTCAAGCCAACAGGGTAGTGGAAGCAACAAAAAAGTCAATCAAGAAAATCTTATCCAAGATGGTGACTATTTACTGTGATTGGGCAGATAAGCTTCCACTTGTGCTTTGGAGGTACTAAACCAGCTTGCGCATGCTAACAGATCAAACCCCCATTTCCCTTAGTCTATGGGGTGGAAGTGGTTCTCCAAGTGGAAACCATGGTCAAACACCAGAAGCAGCCCTTGAAAGCAAGGGACTTGGTTTCAAAGCAACTAAAATCCTCCAATATCAATGTTGGAGGAATTTCAGACCCAATTCAGAAAGCCCATTCATGATAAAGAAGGTCCTTAGCAAAGGAGAAATCAAGGAAATAGACATGAACGACAATGAGTTCATGAATCTAATCAACCGAGACTGGCTTAAGCGCTATCACGTTTAGGTTAAAGAATTAAATTTTGAAAAGTAGCACAATAAAAAAGAGATTAAATAGCAAGCCCGTCAACTGTCCTTATTCATATAGTTGAGTAAAAATTAGGGTATTCTTTTGTTGAATAGTCTGTCAAAGTGAAAACCCAAAAAGGGCGCTTTGGGAAAAAATTAGGACAACGAGAGAAAACAGTTAACTGTCAACTTGAAAACCCGAAAGGTCGGGTTGACAACAAGGATTAAATCATTGGATACTTTTATACCCTAGTTATTTTCATTCATTGAAATGTCATTATTGCTGAATTGTTACATGTATATTCATAATTGGATACATGTATGCAGTTTCGAGAAACAATGCAACTAACGCAAAACAAAAAAAGAAGAAACAAAGAAAAGAAAGAAAAAATGAGTCTGTTGGATTGAAAACCTGAAAGGGCGGTCTAGGAAAAAATTAAGACACTGTTCGATAGATTGAAAACCCACGAGGGTAGTTTATGCAAAAATTAGAACAAAAATATTACAAAGTATTCAATGCATCCTATCTTTTCCAAAATGGCAAAGGACATCAGCTATCTATCCTGGGGGGCAAAGGGCGAATATCGTCAAACTTCCTTCGCAACAAGGATCATCACAAAGTATTCAATTCATCCCATCTTTTCCAAAATGGCAAAGAAAACAAAAATTATCTATTCCAGGGGCAAAGAGTGAATATCGGTGAACTTCCTTCACAACAAGGATTGTCACAATGGGGGGCAACATGCCTGCTTCGAGGCTCGATAATAATGGATCGAGTCGAAACCAATGTTAGTGTCAATGATATCATACTCAAGAGGAATCCGAGTGTCAAAAGTTCGAAAACTCATCCTATCTACTCAAGGTTAGATTAGTGCTTCAAATCAGGCTACAATCCAACCTCTAATCAAACTTCAACTCGAACTAAAATCCATCCTTGTCGACTAGCCCAAAGGAGTCCCATCAACAACCCAAGATTGCCTAGTCACCACAAGAGCATCAACTACCCAGGCCAAAGCAACCAAAGAAATATCACATCCTCATGCATGGTCATATAATCATACAAGCATTCATGCAAACAATTGAATAACCAATTACGTAACATACATGTGAGCATTCAAATTAGTTCATTCACATGTGCATATATGTGTGAATACTTTGTCACATGATGTTATCTTAATCCTTGTCATGCCTCTTTCTTGCCTCATCTTGATCCTCGCCGCGCCACTATCTTGCTATGACTTCATCTTGCCACGCCACTATCTTCCTACGTCACATTTTAGAAATCAGCAATTCAATCAAGGGGTAGTTGTACCTCGACAAATATTTCGGACAAGGCCGAATTATCTCGCTTAACCAATTTTGTTCATGTTTTAACTCTTGATTGAAATGGCAAAAAATTTTGCTTCTGCAAAGTCAATCAAAGAGTTAAAACATGCCTTCACATTTTACTAACTTCATAATCATTTTTCTTCTTCACATATAAATTTTCCCAGCCACATTTTGGAAATTAAAACCGCATTGATTTTCCAAATAAACATTTTGGAAATCAAAGACTTGCACATCCCTTACTAATAAAATCAATTTTATTATCATTTTCTCTACCTATCACCACATATCCCTTCATTCACTAAATATTACATCTTAAATCTTTTCTCCCAATAAATTGCAACTCCAAGGGAACCATATCTCCCCAACAATCAAAGTTATATCCTCAAAAGGGGAAAATTCAATCTTGTTAAAGGCTTTTCCACAAAATATTCGGAACAGGCTGAGTTTCTTCAACTCAATTAATTTTCTCTTCGTTTTAACTCTTATTTGAAGGGGCATAATATTTTGTTTCCAAAATTTCATACAAGTAGTTAAACGCACTTATTAGCACTACTAACGCCAAAAATAAATCAATTGCATTTTCAAGCTTCCAAAGGGCCAAATTCAATCTTGTTAAAGGCGTTTCCACAAAATTTTCGGAACATGCCGAATTTCTTCAACTCAATTAATTTTCTCTTCATTTTAACTCTTGATTGAAGGGGCAAAATATTTTATTTCCAAAATATCAATCAAATAGTTAAAACGCACTTATTGGCACTACTAACGCCAAAAACAACTCAATTGCATTTTCATATTTCCAAACCAAACCAGTCTATTTCCAAGAGGTCTCGACAATCGGGAAAACTCCATGTTGGGGTTCCAAAGAGCACGAGAAAATTCCATGTTCTGACGTTAACGTTAGCACTCATCATTTCTAGGAGATCTCAAGTACGCAAATAAGCTCAACAACAAAAGTCTTCCATCCCAGTAAGACCTCAACACCGCCTCAACAACAGTAACCAGGACCACCAACTCAATAATAGTATCCTAAGATGCAGCCCCTCATGGAAGAGAGAGAGGAGATCTAGAGAGAAGATGATAGGCTAGTTGTAGTTTTAGCATCTATTATAATAGATCTTAATGTATCAAGCTTAGTATTAGACACCTATAGTGTACTTACTAAGTTTATCAATGAAAGATTTCAATATTTTCTCCAAGGTAATAACTTCTTAACTTTCATATTTTATTGGGTTCTTGCATAACTTGTGTTTTGCAGGAATAAAATATAGACCGCTATTGGAGAATCTGACTAAGACTTCCCAAGTTCAAAGGAAAGCCCACTAAACATGAGGGAGTTTATGCTGATTAAAGAAAGTCCACTTAGCATGGGGGAGTATATGCTAACTAAAAGGAATTCACTCAACATGCGGGAGTCTTACATCATGAACCAGGAGGTATTCTATATCATTAAACTTTTACTAAGTTAATTTCTACTACTATCTTATTTGTCATATGTTTTAAAATGGGGGAGATTGTTGAACCAATCTTAATGATACATCACAATATTTGAGTTTTGGAAATAACAAACTAATTAAGACAGTGAAATTAATTAGGTACTAAGTATACTCTTAATCAAGTAGTCAGCTTGAGTTTGTTTTGTGGTAAACAACTCAGCTTGGCATAGGCTTAGTTAAGTTATGGCTTAGGGCTGCGGAGAGTTGCAATGCTGAACTAAGTATTAGCGGCAAAGCAACTTAGTTTCAAAAGTTTAAGTGTTATATCTCAATGCAAGTTGAGTTATTTTGTGCGGTGCAGTAATATAACACTGTTATCTTTTATGTGTTCTATGAAAAGAGAATATTCTAGTTTGATGCATTTCAGGTTTCAAAAAAAGATTTGGCGCTGAAAAGAAAGGAATATTCAAGTGGTCTAAATGTTAAAATGTGTCAGTACAATTGTAGGCATGTAGCCACTAAAGTCCAAGACCAAAAGTTATCAACTAACAAGTGTCGTTTTCCTAGCATCGCCAAGCCACTACAACATCAGTAAGAGAGTCAATCACAGATCTCCATGTTGTATCTCACTCCCTCCTTATTAGTTGATACACTTTGGGGAATCAACGCTTGACGAGAAATTAATCAACAGATTAATATCATGCCTCAACGTACAAAATCACTATCTGAAAACGTCTTTAAATCTGTCTTAAACAGGAAGAAATTGAAGCAGTGAAGAGAAGAGATTTTGGAGCTGAAGTCAAGATGAGAAATTGTAATGGCTACTTTTAGGAAATCTACAACTATTTATAGAGACTAAAGCAAACATTTACAACTTGGTGAATCACACGAATTTCTAAATAGTTGGAACTTTGTTCAAGAAATCACAGCCTTCGAAATTCTTCAAGTAAATCTCAAAAGTAAACAACTCATTCATATTCTTTGGAGAGAAATCATTAAACTTGTAATCTAGCTAAGTCATTCACTGTAAAAGAACCAACTTTTTATAAGTTGAGTTCTTGTTCTAGCATTCAAATTTCTATATTAAGTGATTGCAGTTTGAGAAGGATACTCAAACTATAAGAGAGGTAGTTAGCTTGGAAGGTACTTGCTGTAATCCATCTATTCGGTGTCAAAGGCTTCTCTGCCTGGTTAAAGGAGATGAACACTAGTGGATTTAAGCTCGGAAAAGAATCTTGGAACTAGAGGTAAGCTAGGGGCCGAACAATGTTAAACTCTCAAAGTGTAATATTTCCTTAACCTAATCTTAATCTTTTGTCAGCTATCGCTCAGCATAAGCATCATTCTCTCAGTTTTATTTTGCTTGAAAAACCAATCTGAGCTCAGTAAGTTTTTACTTAGCATAGCTTGAGACCAATCCAAAGTTAGCATGATGAGCAATTTGCATTATTTATTTCTATTAGTTTGCACACAACATATCTATACTCAACATACATTGAAATAACTTGAAAAAGATTTCTAAAATCTAAAGTTAACAAGTTAATCGGCATTCACCACCTTTGATCGATTATATAAGCTATCAAGGAAGACCAATAATCATGAAAATAAATTATTCTTTTATTATTTTTGTTAAACATTTCAAGATGAAATCAAATAAAATATTTAATATTGTACTTGAAGTTTACGATTAAAAAGTGAAACTAATTAAATACAATAAACATGGAATTAGTTATAAGTTAATATTTTGGATATTCGTCCATTAAAAAATATTTAATATAAATTTTTTTAATGAACTTTTCGCCCCGCTAATTAAATCACCAATGAATTTTTCTATGATAATTTTATATTTTATAAATTAAAAATCTGACATCATCAACTACTAAGAAACGACTTGGTGACTCATCACCCCATTTAACTCCAAAATCAGAAATAAAATCTATAGTCCTCATTTCCATACTCTTCTTGCTCATCTTTCATTGAAAAATTAGAAAAAAAGTTAAGTCTTTTTACTTTTTATTTTATTTTTATTCTCTCTATTCATTTTCGCTTTCCTCAAAACTGTTATAAGGCTTAATGCATTTATACTCCCCTAAACCTGTCCAAAAAGTGCTGTGCCACCCTGAACTTTGAAATGTGACAGATAACCACTTGTATTTGTCTAAAACGCGTCACTGTACCCCCATGTGCTGACCTGGCTTGCTACGTGGATGACCATCAAAATACACACGCGTAAAGAATGTTGGTGGAATAGAAAATGAATAAAAAAAATCCCTCACATTTTAATTCTTGCAATTCAAAATCCCTAATATATGTTTTTCGTCTTCTTCAAAACTTCATTTCTATTCTAAATATTTTCTTCAATTAATCATAATATTGTATCGATTATTGGCCCGTCATTTTCATCTTATTATTCTTGAAGCCGATATTTTTACGAAGGGGTAAAGTAATGCGTTTTAGACAAGTTTAGGAGGTTGTCTGTCTTATTTCAAAGTTCAGGGTGACAACAATCTTTTTTGGACAAGTTTAAGGGGTGCAGATGCAATAAGTTTTCTTCTTATTTCAATAGGTGAAAATTTTTAGATTCAAAATTCAAATTTGCTGTTTGTTAAAATAACAACAAACTAATTTTTATCTAACGAATACGTTACATTAGTCTAATATTTTAACTTTGTCATTTACCAACTTTAAATAGTGTGAAATTCATATCTAAAATGTGAAGCTCGGGTGAAAACATGATCTGAACTTATAGAAGAAATTAATTTTTGAATTTCACTTAATATGTTAATAGAAAAAATTAAAATTTCTAATTGTGAGTACAGTAATAAAATTATAATCACTGTTTTATAAAATAAATAATGTCAATTCCATTGAAAAAAGGCAAACAATTAAATATGCAAGGGTCAAATAAGCAAAAGAAATTAACAAAGTCAGTCCAGAATATTGAAGTAATAAAAGAAAGAGTAAAGTAAGCATCAGTGGCATAACTGTAATAACATAAACAATTTTGTTAGCTTTATCACTGAGTTGGTCGACAGCACAGCTTCTTCGTCTCTGCAATTTTCCATTTCTCACTTTACGTTTTCCTCTTTGCCGAACAATATTTCCTCCCTTTTCTTTCTTTTTTAAGCCTTATTCTTCACTTTCTTGCGATTCTAATTGCTCTCTTCAGTAAAATTATCTTGTTATATTTTAGCTTCAAGGTAAACTCCATCTCTCCATTAATTACTTTCTTACATTTCTCTCTTAAATGCTGCTCTAATTTCGGAGTTAATAATGCTCCTGTACTGCGAGTATAATCCTCAAAATTTGTGAATTCAATTTTTTCTGTTTCAGGTATTCTGAATCAGCTTTAATGCTGGATCCGGGACCCGTTCACTTTCCATTCTCAGTTTGAGCCTTTGAGATCAGTAATGGAGCTTAATTAGCTAACGAGAAGGCTATACATAGGCTGGGTATGAGAAAATCGGCAATGCTTCTCCCAGGTTTGAGCTTCAACTTCAATTTACTCATTTTTTAAAACTTTTTGGTGGTTGAATTTTTTAATTTTTCTTTGGTTTTATAGGCTACATTCTAGATCTGTCTCATTTTGGATACTAATTTAATGTTGTGAGGAATTAATCACTTCCTGGCTTCAAATTTGGTAATAATTACATTACAATTTTAGCGTTTGAGTGGTATGCCGTAGCTTTAAATTGGGGAATTAGATCTATGATATTTCGACTTTTTAGGTGGTTTTCAACCATTTTCTCTACTTCTTTATCGTTTCTTTGCTTTTTAGGTGATAAATGTACCTTTAGTTGTTGAAGTACTCCTTATTTTCTTTTTAATTAAATTTCTTTTACCTGCAGTTTAACACTAATTCGAGTTTCTGTTATCTCTCTTTGTCAACAGAAATGTTCATATCTTTTTCATTACAGTCAATGTGGCATAGTGTTCATCTCAACATTTTATTGGTGTACTGTATTAAATTAATTGAAGATCAGTAATTAGTGTGATATGCTTTATTAGGCAGGAAAAACCTTGTTGGGCGCTTGCTATAGATTAATTACTGTAATATCGACATTATACGGATGGTCCTATTTCGTGTGTAATTCATTCCATTATCTATTTTTATTGAATTTGTAATGGAGCTCATGCATACTTAACTTCAAAAAAAAGCCAAATTGGAAAACAGGGTGAGTACCATAGTCACCATATAAGTAATGACGATACAACAGGCCTAATGGTGATGGGGTTATACATCAACCCCGAAGCAAAAAGGTCATTTTTCCTTGTATGTTTAAATCAATTTTCATTTGCCTGCACTTTCACACTAATTCTGTTACTTTTCTTTCTCATTACTTTCAGTGATACGGTCAATTCAGCATCCTATGTGCTTACCAATTAGTTGAAGTTAATATCAGGAATTAATTTGTGTAATATGTTTTATAAGTGTCATTTCATATATATACACATACATACATACATA